>PVLD010003842.1:0-23345 GCA_004027595.1 Dinomys branickii | reverse complement strand
ACTGTGTTTCTCAATTTCAGATAAATAAATCAGTTAAGGTTGCTCTTTCTGATTTTACTCAGCGTCTGTACGGTCTCCCTACTCTTCACCACACCCCACTCACACACCAGAGCACAGTTTAAGAATTTTTTAACCTGAAACGCAGAGTGTGTGTGTGTGTGTGTGTGTGTGTGTTTGCCAAAATAACACCAATAAATGCAGCCAGATATCTGGCTTTAAAGGCCGATCCTGAAGTTTCCCTCAATCACTGCAGGATTGGGCCGCCAACTCCTCCACCAACCAGGGCTCCGCTAATTCATGAAATTGAATGAAGTGAGGCTGAAGGGCTGACTGCAGGCAGGGCAACTGTTTACTTGTGAAACAACATTAACTCTTGCTGTGGTCAGGGCACTTTCTTTTCTGTAGTTCTTTGTGCCTTCAGCATGTGGCCACATGGAGCACCCGTGCAGGGGGACACAGACCGCCGCTACTATCCCAGAGACAAGGCTCTCGGCCAGGCCAGAGATGGCCCCCAGCACCGCCTCTCCTCCGAGTCCAACTCTCAGAGCCCAGCTCCATAAGAAGTGAGCAGAATTGGCCAGGGCCGGCTGCCCTGGTCACCCTGTGGTGGCAGAGTGACGGGTACAGGGTGCCAGCACCCAGAAACCCAGAGAAGAGAAACAGGCAGAGATGCTTCTCCCTCCCTGTGCCCCTGCCCTTCCACAACAGTTGAGACGGAGAAGAGTGCTGTGGATAGCTTCTCTCCTGATTAGATAGAGAGGGATCTCATGGCAAAAGCCAGGGATGGCTGAGAGAGGGCGGGGCACAGGAAGAATTGAGCCCGGAGTCCCAGGGGAAGGGAAGCAGGGCAGGTGAGGGAGCAAACTGGAGGACACATTCTTTGATCAGTACTCTTTGTTATTTCTCTCTGAAACCTAAAGCTTAAGGTTCTCTGAACCTTAGCTCCCCGTTGTGCTGCTGGAGGAGCCATGTGGCATAAGGAGAAAGAAAGTGTGGGTGAGAGTGGCCTGTGGCCTGCTGGGAAGCAAGGTGACCTCCCCACCTCCTACAGACCCCAGAAACAAGATGCTGCTGTGTGTTGCACTAGCCCTGAGAGCCTGAGAAAGAAAACTCACCCTGCTCAGAGTGGTGAGTCCACATGAGTGCAGCACAGATGCTCATGGGTGAGTCCTCCGGACACAGATTTCCTCAAAAGCCATTTGGTAGCAAAAAAACAGGGTACAAGTCCAAGACAGGGCCCTGAGTTAGGCTGGACAATGATTTTTTTTCACCTGGTTGGATGCTGGGAAGATTGCTGTTAACATCACATTTTCGCACCATTCAAATAGGCAGAGAGGCCAAAATCGTATGTCTCAAACCATGAGGAGATACAAGTAGTGTCCCATATAAGACACCACTGCCATGAAACGGGCTGGGGATGTGGCTCAGTAGCAGAGCACTTGCCCTGCGTGAGTGAGGCCCTGGGTTTGACCCCCAGCGCTATGAAAAAATTGCTGTAAAATGAAGCGAGGCATAGACGAGAGCAGCTTGCCTATTACTTATATGGGTAGATTGATCTTTAGAAATGTTCCCAAATGCAGAAGACCCTAACTATCCCACAAAGCTCATGCACAACATGATTCTGGTCTAGACTTCCAGGGCATTAGCAAAGAATAATTCCATTCTGTTCTCTGCTTGATGCTGAAAAGGTCTTTTCCCATGAAATAACCTGTTCTTTCAATAGTTTGATCATTTTACTATGACCCAGAGTCATTTTGAAATATTAGAGAGCCAAAGGAAACTCGAAGCCTTGTGATGAACTTGACTCTGAGTGCCCAGAGCACACTGTGGAGTCACTGCTAACGACCAGACTGCTATGATAGCACTTACTTGTGACAATATTAGTCTGTTCTTTGCCTCCCATTGTTTAAACCTGTGTGTGTGATTTCCCTTCTCCTTCTTCCTTCCCCTAAGGGGAAAGACCAGAGACAATCCTAGAATCTCCAATGATTCCATTCATTTGTCCCATGTACAAAGCTTGAGTGATTTCACTGCTTCCCATCTATTTCCAAGTTATTGGAATGGTACATTTAAGGTTTTTTGGGGTTTTTTTGGGGGGGGTTGGTACTGGGAATCAAACTCAGGACCTTGTGGTTGCTAGGCAGGTGCTTGTATCACTGAGCTATATCCTCAGCACTGGCATGATACATTGAAAGAGAAGGAAAAAGAGAATAATGAAACAAATTATCATTCTAACCTTGCATTATAAGCATGTCACATGTTCTTGAAGAATTGTGTGTAAAGGGATAATAAAATGCAACTTTCAGAGGAAAGAAAAAATCCTGGAGCTCTGTAGCTGAGTGTGCTGGACACCAAGCAGCCACAAAGGTCTCTGCCTCTGCCAACCTTCCCTCATGTGCCTGGGGATCACTCACTAACCTTTCTGTATCTGTTTCCCCATGAGTAACATGGCCGTTATTATCATAACCCTCCTACTAGTACTTTACAAACATTAATGATTGTGAATGAATTGCAAACCATGTTGTGTGTGTTAAACAACAAGTGCTAAGAAATAGCACAAGCTTATAGCTCACAATATACTTTTCCAGGAAGGACAGATGGGCATTTCAAGCAGGGAGTTATAACATGAATAAGGACCACCATGCAGGTAGAACCTAAAGAACCTTTTAGAGAGAATTAATGCTGCAGATGCTGGATGACAATAGCAAAGTGAAAAAGGATAATTAACTGGTATTTCCACTTAAATCATTGTCAGAAACCATATCAGTATAATGAAGTGTGCGATATACTTAATGGCGGTGTTGGCCTAAACGTGGTGGAGAAATATTGAGTGAGTATTATGTATTTTCTACATGAAAGATAGGTATTTAAGTTAGAGGAGGTATTTTCTGAAAGAAAAATAACGTTCCTGTCTTTTGGGGAGGAAGCATGGTGCTAGGTGTTGGACACAAGACTTTCCCACTCAGCTACATCCTCAGCAGCCCTTTCTTTTTCTTTTAATTTAGGGTCAGGATCTCATTAAGTCACTAAGTTGTCCTGGCCAGGCTTAAACTTGAGATCTGCACAACTCAGCTTCACCCAATGCTGAGATTGCAGGTGTGCCTCAGTGGGCTGGGTTTTAAGGGTGTTTTGTTTAGCATTTATGGTGCATGTTTTGTACAGTGACTGAGGATGCTTCCACATGTAACTGTGCCCCTATAAACATGGGTGTGCTTGGACCACTGTAATACAATGACTTAAATTCCTTCAGGAAGCCACCTACAGGGGAATAGCAGGGTGCAGTGGAATTTCTAGTTTTAGTTTTTTGAGGAATCCCCATACCGATTTCCATATTGGTTGTGCTCACTTACATTCCCGCCAACAATGTAGAAGGGTTCCATCCCACCCGCTCAGCCTAGCCAGTGCTTTTCTTCTTTGATTGCTTGATGACGGATGGAATCTCAGAGTTATTTTAATTTCCATTCCTCTAACAGCTGGAGATATTGAGCATTTATTCATGTATTTATTGGCCATGTGAAATTCTGCAAAGTGTCTATTGATAGTTTCTGAACAAATAAACAGAAGCAACTATGGTATGCCACCTATTAGTGTCCCTTTATTCCAGCTGCTTCACTTCCAGGAGTTCCTGGCTAAAAAAAAATCATGATCGTTACTTTTGCACCCTAAGATTTAACTGCAAGGATAATCATCCCAGCATCGCTTGTTCTGTGGTCCAAATGGAAACCCTTCTAGGTGTGCACCCAGGTAACCGTTGGTCAGATAAACTGTAGCATGCACATGAGCTGCAGTGCTCTGTACCTAATGGGAAGGATGCAGGGTGAGAGGCTTTCCCAGCAGGAAACACACAAAACCCTGAGTACTTGGAAAGGGGCTGCTGAGCATGACACTGCTGCAAATGTGCAGTATGTGTTTGACTTTAAACACTGGGTCCGAATGATAATACAAACAGGTAAGAATGTCCAATTGGTCAGTTTCATACTGATTTGCACTGAAGTGACAGCATGCTGCATGTCATCAATTAAAGGAAGTACATTATTAAAATTAGTTTTGTCTCTTCACATTTTGAATGTGCTACTGGAAATGTTACATTACACATGTGGCTCAGGTGAGCGTGAGCCAAAGGCCTGCATTTCATTGGCTAGAGCAGATCACATGACCCCATCCAATCCTAAGAAGGCAGGAAGTGAGGCAGAAGGCACTCAGAAGGCAATTAGCTGAAAAAAAATAGTGAACACACCTAAGAAATGCCACAGAAAGGGAAATAGGAGCGGAGGGAGGGGGAGAGAGCAAAAGTTTTGGAGAACGTGTCATTTCCTTGGGAAGTTCCGGGCAGTTCAAGATCTAAGCTGTCTACTCCAGAGCAACTAGAGTGGACTGGTGAGGTTTCCCTGTACCAGCTGATGGAGAGAGGAATGCCGCACACGATAAATGGCACATGACTGGAGACAGAGCTCCTTGCTAGAGCCCTTGCCTAGTGTGTGCGAGGCCCTGGGTTCTGTCCCCAGCACTGCTGAGTATAAACGCAATTGGCAAAGAAGAAATAAGAGCCAGTGACAATTTGGAGAGCAAAATGGAACACACCAGGCTCGACATCTGCAGAAGCGAGGCTTGACCTGCCATTGAGCTGCAGATTCTGTGGCCACTCCACGTAGTGCCCTGCAGTGGGTGGGCAGCTGGGGTTCACTCACAGAGGGGTTCACAGCTCTCCTCCTCCTAAGCTGAGGCAGCAAGTGTGTCCACAGGTGACAAATCTGGAGTTACTCCTTGTCACTGTTGCTAAGTGATGAGCTCCCATGTGATTTTTTAAATTCCTTCTTTTCACTTATCTTTACTTTTCAGATCATTTATATGAAAGAAAGAATGTTTAAAATGCCTCATCATGCCCATGGCATAGGTGGCCAACTCTGTGATCGGTGATTTCAGTGACAGAAAGGCTAGACTTGGGGCTATTAGAAAGCCAATGCTAGGACCTCTACTGGCTGCCTAATGTCTCTCTTCCTAGGTTAGCACGTTCCCACCAGCTTGAACCAGCAGTGACACAGTACATGCATGACTGTCCCATGGGGCAGCCTGTCCCACCTCATGGAATTGTCTCGTGCTGCCCCATGGGACAGTCATGCATGTACCACTGGTGGTTCAAGCTGCCCACCAGCAGGCTATACAAATTACAGCCCCAGTGTGAGTATGTCAGGCCACCTATAAAACAGGGGTAAAATTGGTTCTTACCTAACAGCATTGTGTGAAAAAGTCTAATGAGATTTTGTATGTGTCAAAGTAAGAACACAAAGAAATTTGTCCACAAATGTTATCTATTATTATTAAATTCTAGGTCTCTTTCAGTTTTCAAATTTAAAATGAAGATCCAACAGCGGCAGAGATGCTTTCCAGTTTCCAGTTGATGTTTGGCAAAGCATTAGTAGGATCCTCTTTCGAGGGCTCTGCCCAGGAAATAGGATTTGTTCCTCCTCCTGTCTGTACCAGGCAGTGACACGAAGGAAGAAAACACAAAGACCTCCATGTTTTTTCCATTGAAATAACACTCTGCTTTTGAATGTCAGAAAGCAAAGCACTGCTCAGTGTTTTAAGAGTGAATAAAACATACAAACGGGAGAATGACTTTGACAAGTTAGCATTAATGTGAATGAGGCTCGGGAAATGAAGTTCTGTCTGGGAGTGCTTTCCTTTCAAATGGTTTTACCAATTTTCAAATGAACAGACAATTTTGTTTCATTCTCTTCAAATTTATAAATTAATATTTTTAAGAGATGGAGTTAATAAGCAGTTGAGTTAAAACATATTAAAAGCTATAAAGGTTTCCTGCACTGAACTTTGGAGTTTTGCTATATAAAACTGACTTCAAGTTGTAATAAAAATAGTAGTATCAGCCAATTCTATATTTGTATTTCTCAGTTCAGTTGCTTTTTATTTTCAAACTGTAGGCAACTAAGACATGACAGAGTGAAGCTTCCTAAGAACCACATAATTAATCCAACATCTATCTAAAATGCGCAACTAACTTATGGAATGCTTCAAAGAAATATCACACCTTTGATAGGGAGGATCAAATTGTTTTAACTTGAAACTTAAACAGTTGTACCACAAGTTATTCAGATTCTTCTTAATTGTGAAATGTGTACAGATTTACAGGAATTTTATTAAAGTATTCCAAAAGTTGGGTAGCTACTCTATATATTTTAACAAAATATCTGTAAATTTGCACAACCAAAACTGCACCTCCATCAAGTAAAACATTATTTTTAATGACGCCAACGGCCAAAGAAGGTGAGAAAAGCTGAAGCTCAGAAGACCCAGCTGGCGCCTCCTCTCTGCAGCCCCACGTGAAGTCAGGGGTTAAAGAGACTGCGGGTTTAACGTCTCGTTAAAATGAAACACTTTCGACTCACTTATTTTACTACTTGGTGTTTAAAACCTAGAATTTTCTGGTCAAATGTTTTTCCATGCCTCTTCTTTTCTTTTTTTTTTTTTAATTCTTTCCTATGTGCAATCCCCTTCTACATTCCCACTGAAGCAACATATATGTGCCAGTCAGAGGAAGCAAATATTTAAGGACTTTACTCATAACAAGCTAAATTTGTCCCTTGTGAACAATAAAAGAACACCCTAAAGCTGATGAGTCCATGATTTTAAGTAAAATCCCCCTTCAAATGTGATTCTTTTACAAGTTTAACTTCGTCAGAGTAACTTGTGTTCTTTCTAAATATTACTCCAACTGCAAAAAAACTACTGAAACAAATGGGCCATGGCTACTCCAGCAGCCTTTCCAACCACAGAGGGTGGTCATGTCAAGCTCCCACTCTAGAGCAGAATTCTACATTTTCACAACCTGCAAACACCCAAAATGCCCACTTCAGAATCTGTGTGATAACTGTCTCTTCTGTTACCTATATCTTAATTTTCAGAAGTGGAGGGGGCAAAGATGCACAGTACATGTCAGTGACTACACTAAATATCTACAGAAGTTTACCATGCACACATGCTGTGCTCTGACGACACACAGAGGCTGCATAGTGGTGGGAAAGCATTCAAAGGTGGCAGGATTTTTACAGCAAACTGTGGCTTCTATGCCTAATGTCTGCCCAAAACACACAATGTGTGTGATTCTCGAATACAAGCTCTAAAACTTTTCATCTATAATATGTAGTTTCTCTAAATTCCTTTCATTTCACTAACTGAAAATTTTCTGATAATGTACATTTTTGTTCTCTTAATAAAATCCTAATTTCCTATATTCCCTTTTGTTTAAAATGTCAAGTTTCTACTTGGCATGCTAAGTACCTTCATAATAGATAACTTTAAATGATTGAATTTGTATGTTATTTCCTTAGTTATTTTTTAAATTTGTTTAACTGATATTTTGTGTTTCTGCTCCGGAGAAAATGAGTATGTTAATCAAACAGCAAAGTTTTAAAACTCAGGCAAGTGTGATTATGGGCAACTCAAATTCTTTTTGGATTGCCTTTCTGGCCTCTATTATTCCTTCATCTCTACAAAAGGTGATAGAAAAATATGGTGAATATTTATAATTTTTAAAAATTTATTACAGTAAAAGACACGTTGTCATGAAGCCTCCTCAAAATGTCCCCTCTCCCTTCAAACCCGCATGTCTCAAGGTCTTGCCCTTCCTGGAGCAGCTCCAGACCCTTCCAAAAGTCCTGATCTCCAGGCATATTTATGAGGTGTGACCAACGCTGCTGCTGAGCTGCTCAGCAAAGAGTAGGCTCGTGAACACATGACGGTGTGTGTTCCCTGGAAGTGGCACTGTGTCTCTCCTGGCTCTTCCTCAAAGCCACGATGACCATGAAAGGGAAAAGCTGTGATTCAGGACATGGAGGTCCGGGGCAGCACAGCTAAAGTGTTCCGTTCCCTCTGACGTGGAAGCAAGCAAGGAAGACAACGGGGACAGCAGGGATGCGAGGAAAATGGGAGCTGCCGCAGCACCAGCTGTGCCTCGATTCCCGGAGGGAAGCGTAACAAGCGTGTGTGAGGAATGGCACCGCGCCGTCCTGACCTTTGCCCGCTCACCCTGAGCATCGTGTTGCTTCCAGTGCCTGCTCTGCTCTGTCCTGGTCACTATGGTTCTCTTCCCTAGAATTCCCTCCTCCTTTCCTCCCCTCAGGCAGGGTCCAGGTCAGCACCTCTCTTCTGCCAGGTGTCCTGGTCTAGCACCTAACTGTCACTGTCCTTCTGGGCCTCCATCCTTTCTGCTTCACCTGAAGTCTCAGTTCTGCTTTCAGTCTCTGTGTTGCCCTTAATCCTGCAGCTTTCTGAGGCTGTTTGCTCATTTGCAAAAAAATGCACACGAGAGCAAAAATACCATCTTCATTGCTATTTATTCCTTCCTTCATTATTACCTTGGAAATTCTCCAGCATCTCATTCACTCAGATGAGTAGTTTTTGTATGAGTGACTAAATGCACATGAGATATTGAGGCAAGCACATTACAGCACAGCATTCCACAGGCACGCAGCTCTGTTCTGTTTTGATTTTTCTGGTTGTATCTTCCAACAAATTTACAATGAACCCCCCCCCGGGAAGTGGGGCCCAAATAACATGATGCAGGTATAATAAATGGGAGGCTGCACACTTTCACTCACAAATCTTGTTCTGAAGTACACCTTTGATGTGCATTTTTATTAAGCACCTACTTGATCCAAGCTGGGTTCTGATGATGTAAAGCTTTTTAAAAATATCCTCAAGGTTAATAAGCATATGGGTTTACAGAATCTGTAAGGGGGGAGATGTAAATATTTAAACAAACAGAATGTACATGGGAATAAATACTATGGCAGACTCAAGTTCAAGTTCCATGAAAGCACAAAGGGAAGCAATTACCTTGCAGAATGTGTGGTGCTGGGAAGCCTGCAGAGTCTGAATGGATATCTGACTGGCAATAGCTACTCTCATGGGTCCACCCAGCTTCTTCCTAAGGTAAGACTCTGTTCTAGCACAGTCTTTGTTACTTTTTTCTTGCTGAAGCAAAATACCCAACACCCAAATTTAAGGTCACAGTTTGTAGAGGTTTCAGTCCATAATCAGCTGGCTCCCAGGCAGGGTGGCACATGGCGGACAGACAACCTTTCCTGGCGGTGGAAGACAGCAAAAGCAGCAGACAGTGGTTGGGGACAAGCCTCCTTTTGTGCCTCATACTGTACGCTTCCTACCCCAGATCTGGTGTGGCACCCACACCTTTAATCCTGTCACAAATTCAAGATTCATCTACCTGTGAAAAGCCCATCTCCCATAACTTCATGCGGCTTTGAGGAGATATCTAGACACAAACCATAACATTCTGCCCAGGGCCTCCCATAGACGCATGTATATTCTTTTATACAAAAGGTGTTTAATGCATCTCTAAGAGTTGCCAAAGTAGAACAGTTTCAGTTTTGCTGAAAAGTCCAAGTCCCAAGTCTTCTCTGAGATTTAAGGCAAACTCTTAGCTGCAAACGCCAGAACAAATGAAAGAAGTTAAACACTTCCAATGTTCAATGGCACAAGATAGACATTTCTAAGGTAAAAATTACAAATAAGAGGATACAAAGGAATGGAACCAAAGCAAATCCAAAATCCAGCAGAACAAACTTTAAATCCTATACTTCCATGGGCAGCATCCAAGGCAATCTGTGGCAAGATGTGAACTCCAAAGGGCTTGGGAGGCTCCATTCCTATGGCACTTCTGGTGGTTATAGTTCTCATGGCTTCTGTCTTGGGCCTGCTCTGCTCCCTCCTTGCAGCTTTCCATAGACAATCCACATTCCTAGCTTCTCCAAACTTCTAGGGTCTTCACTGAACCTTTTCACCTTCACCCTCACAGCTTCTCACACTGTCCTCTCAGGGACATATTGCCTGGCCTCCAGGACCTTCTGAAATTTGGGTGAAAGCCTTCCTGACCCTATAACTCTTCCACTCTGCATGCACCTAAAACCAGTGCCACGTTGATGATGCCAAGGTCTAATGCCAGAAGAAACAGTAGTCAGGTTTCCCTCCCTTTTGGCTGTAGAAGTGAAGTATCTGGATTGCTGAGCACTCAGAATCTAATTCTGAGGAACAAATTCTCCAGGCCATTGCCAATCTGGAACATGGTGCTCTGTGACTTTCTTCTCAAAACAAAATCTTTCACTTCTGCAATTTTGAAGCTGCAAAGGGTGGAGTCCTGCTGCTTCTTGTGATGACTTCAGGCCATATTTTTTACTCTCCTGTTCCTTCTCAGCAATAAAACTCTCCTCTATTCTATCTTTGCAGTCCACAGCTTTACTGGAGGTTCCTTTCTGGACAACCTCACAACATTTTAAATCATTGTGCTGGGCTCTTTGCTCTTGATTCTCAACAAAAATCTGGCTAAAAGCCCCCAACAGTAGCTAGGCCACTGCTTCAACATTACACTACCTTGAAATTTCCTCTGCCAAATTGATTAGCTTGCCACCCTTAATCTCAGTCTCAGGCAAATTCTCTGGACATGATCAAAGTGCAGACAAACTTGATGACAAGGAACAGCACACACTATCTGGAGTCCAACAATCAGTGCAGTCCTTCTTCCCAGCAGAAACCGCTGGAGCCTGGTCTTTTCCTGTTTTCTGGTCTGAGCTCTGACCAGAATCTCCCATACGGTACAGCCTCAGGAATTCTAGCTCTACTTTTTCTACCAGCATCTCTGAACTTTCCTAACTCTTCCCCTCCCCAGAAGATAGTTCCACAGTCTCTTGAGTCACATGGCCAGGTAATGTCACAGCAATGACCCCTTTTATGGTGCCAAATTCTGGTGCCAAATTTTGTCTTGCTCAGACAAAATACTCAACACTCAAAGTTCAAGGAGAAAAGGTTTATTTAGCTCTCAGTTTGTAGAGGTTTTAGTCCATAATGGTCTGGTTCCAAGGTAAGGTGGCACATAGCAGAGGGGCAACCACTCATGATGGTGGAAGACAGAAAAATTAGCAATAGAGAAAGCAATAAGGGATAAGCCTCCTTCTGTCCCTTATATTGTATGCAGGCTACCCACCCTAGAGCAGGTGTAGCACTCACAGCCTTAATTCCCGGCCTTCAACTATGAATCAGTCACAAATTCTGGATTCAGCTGCCTCCGAAAAGCCCTCTTCCCCATGACTGCAGGAAGCTTTGGGAGATATGTAGACACAAATCATAACAAGCACCAACCTGTAAGTTACACGGACTAAGCTCTAGACCTAAGCCTGAAGCTGGAGCTTCCTGCTTTTCTCCACTGAGCTATGCTGCCTCTCAGTCTCATAAATGACAGTGTGTCCATCCAGTTAAGTTTATTACACACCTGAAACACTAGGGGAACTATTACATCAAAAGATATTTTTTCCTCCATGAAATCTGTAAATAAAATGATACAAGGAGCACTTCCAGTGCCAAGAACTTGAGTATTAATTTATTGCATCTTTCTAGGGCTCACCTAAGCCTATGGAATAGTTTTTCTTTTAATTAGTAAAGATGCTAAGGCATCAGAGTAGCTGTTATCTGTATTACATGCTCCTACTGCATTGTCTTACATGTGGAATCCAAGGATGTTCGTATGCCAGGTTTTTGCTAAAATGAGTGCACAGAGTATACTCCTTACAAGTGTGTGTGTTGTGGGGGAATATCCTAAGAAAGTACACTGAGATGCAAAGTGAAATATTAGGTGTTCTCTTCCCTTTGGATTTTAATACATTTTCTGCACACTACAAAAAGCATGAAATTTTTAATCAAAGAAATAGCATATGCAACTGAAAATTTTACTCCAAAGGACTATGATTTTGCTTTTTAGGAGAAAAAAAGAAACTACCAAAATAGTATATACCAAAAACTATGGTAATTTTTTATGTTATTACATAATTTGTGTTATAGTTTATGTCTAGATGTTCTTCTAAAACCTCATGTGCTCACAGGTTGGAGTTTTGGAAGGTGATTGGGTCATGGAGGCTGATACTAGATGAGTCCATTGGTGAATTTATAGCTAAGTGTGATGTTGGGAGGGCACCTGGCCTGATTGGAGGAGTTGTATCACTGGAGGGCATGGCCTACAAGGTCTATTTCCCTTCTCATTTGATCTCTTTCTCTGTTTTCTACCTGCCATGCTATGGACAGCTTTTCCTCTGCCGTGCCACCCTGCCTTGGAGCCAGCCAACTGTGGACCAAAGCCTCTACAAACTGTGAACCATAATTAACTTTTCTTCCTTGAATGTGTGGATATCAAATATTGTGTCTCAGTGTTAAAAAAAGTTAACTAAGACAGTTTGTTTTCCTAAATTTTCTAAAATAGGCTTTAACATTCCTAAAATGGCCTAAGTATAGTTTCGTTAACATAGTAAGAACATATGTTGAAAAACAATTACAGGAACACAAAGAGGAGGAAGGCCCAGAGCATGGGCCAGGCATGTCACTGGGGCCCAGATGCCCAAAGAATGATGCGGGACTCAGGGGTTGGAGGTGGAGGGGGTCCCGAGGTGGAAGGGGGTAGAGCTGTGGCTCCAGCTTGTGGCATCTGGCCTGAAGAGAAATAGAAATGTCACCTCTCCCAGAAACAGAAAGTACAGCAGGGTGAAGCTCTCTGCTGAAAAGGCCAGAGGCAGAAAGCAGAAAAGATACGGGCCCAGAGGTGAGACAGGGTGGACAAGAGGAAATTTGAGTACTGCTATAGAAGTCTAAAAAGTGGACCTGGAGAAGGAATGGGTTTAAAACCTTGGGCTAAGATTAAATGAGCAATATGAGGTAGAGCTGGAAGCACTCTGGACAGTCAGTGGAGGGCAGCAGAAATGGGGGAAAGTCTGGATTCTAGCCCTTCCTTGGGCCACCAACCAACTGTGAGAACATGGTCTAGGTCAGGGCTCCCTACCCTGCAGCTCCTTTCCATCTGGGCCCTGTCCTCCCACTTTCTGTCCTTACTCCTGATTTGGGGTTTTTCATCTTCACTGAACTAAATATTTGTGTAGCTCATTTTTTATGTGTACATGTTTGCCATCATAATGATTATATTCTTCACTGGGCGTCAGTCCATGTACATGACACATCTTAATCATTTATGCCATTTCCTGGCCTCTCTCCCCTTCTTTTCTTGCTCATCTTCCCATTTACAAAAAAATCTATCTCTCTGCTTCCTGATATCCATTTTTTATTTTACGCTTTAATTTATTTACACTTTGGGTTTCTCATGAGAGAAATCATGCAGTATTGAAGAATGTGTGTCTGATTTATTTTGCTTCACATGGTTTGAGGTGCGACCATTTTCCTAGGAATGACTCTGCCTTTCTTTATGGCAGAGTAGTACTCTGTCCTGTGTAAATACATTTTCTGTCCAGTCATCTGTTGATAGATATAGAGGTCACTTCGAAGATTTAGCTATTATGAACTTTTCTGCTTTACACATGGGTAGACGTGTGTCTCTGTGATATGATGCCTTTAACCCTTTCAAGAAGATACCTAGAAAGGGAATAGCTTGGCTGAATGGAATTTCTAGTTTTAGGTTTTGCAGAATCTCCATACCAATTTCCATAGTGATTGTACCAGTTCACAATCCCACCATCAGTGTCAAAGGGTTCCTCGCGCCCCACCCCCTGCAGTCTCACCAGCAATTGTTATTATTTGATTTCTTGATGATGGCCTTCCTGGAATCTTAGTGTTGTTTTAATTTGCATTCTTTAATAGCCAGAAATTTTTTCTAGGCATCCACTGAACCACTGTAAGTGAATGAATCAGATTTCTCCCCCCAGTGAAGGATCTCAGATTACCGCTTATCCTAAAGAACATATGGCTTGAATAAGAACTGTGGCTTTCCAGAGTCTCACAGGTGATCAGCAGGTTGTGTATCCTTAGGAACTCTGCCCCAGTCAGCATTGTCTACATACCCCCATCTCCTACAGAAGGTGATGAAGTGCCCCTCCTTCCAGAATATTCCAGAATGTTCTCTCAGAAGTTCTATCTCCTCTCCCTCTACAGGAAGAGAGTGTTGGAATTTCACCCACAAATTAATTAATTAATTTGTCAAAGAAATAGCTCACTCTATTTCTTTAAGTAAAAAACTGCTTATTCTAGCTGTACCTGAATTTTAAAAACAGTCTGTAACTGAGTAGCCTGCTGTGGCCTGGTAGGAACCCGGCTTCCAGAGAGGGTGCCAGGAGCAACGGGCTCAGCCCACATGGGAGTTCCACAGTGCCCTTTAGTGCCGGCTCTCAGTTTCCACTTCCAATCCTGGTAAACACAGGGCTACAAGAGAAAAAATTAATGGGAATATTTTCAAACCTTCAGAAAACTTAGGATTTGATATTTGGCAGGAAGGCTAAGAGGGTGGTTAAAGAAAAAAAGTGCGAATGCTCAAAATGTTCTTTAAGATTGAGTTTGAGTCCAATTTACTCTGTTCTTTTTTCACACTGGAGCTAGCAAGGTTGCATTTTTTTTCTGCTAACAACTCTTCCCTTATTCTATGGAATGTTTAATTTGCCCTTTGAAAGAAAGTATGATTTGTTCCATTTTTCCATGTGCAATTTCTAGGCTATTTACAGACGAAGATAAGAATCAAGAAGGATTCATGTGCCAACAGCACAAATTCAAGACGGAGAGAGGAAATCAGAGTCCCAGGCCCCAGCTTGGAGCGACTCAGAGGCTGATTGTAGTCGGGAGCCCGCGCTGGGCTGCGTTCTCATCAGGGCAGACGCACTCTGTGCTTACAGGGACCATTATCCTGAGCAGCCCCAAAGGAAAGCGCAGTCTACATCACAATCAAAGCGTGCGTTTGGCAAAACATCGCAACTTCTGGAGGATTTGCTGAACAAACAGCCAAAAACTAAAATGGGAAAAAGTTGCAGCGGTAATCTAGTCATCCCTATGCTAAACGATGACTGAGCTCTCTGCTGGAACACCGCACTCATCAGCAGAGATCTGAGTTAAAATTAACCCTTATTGGTAAAGCTAACAGTATTTTTCAATTTTAAGAATAATAATAAAGGTACTAAGTGTGGCGATATTAGCCGAGTGGTGGAACACTTCCTAGCCTGTGCAGGCCAATGGTTTCAGTCCCCAGCTCTGCAAAAAGAAATCAGTCAATTGAAACAAAAAATAGTAAGAAAATGTAGATGGGGCCAGTTCAAACTTCTGACCAAAACCAACGTGATAAACAAGTTAAGCAACTTATAAGGAAAAACTAGTTAAATCAGATTTAACCACTCTTCTGTTAAACCAGACTCTTGCTGAGCCCTATTTATATAAGCACCTCTTGTTTTGTATTTGAGCTATGGTTTGAAAGCCTCATGGGTTTTCACCTCAGCAAGCAATTCGCTTTCTGTGCGGGTTGGTTCTCAGCTGTCTGGCCCTGCACTGCGCCCCCATTACTGTCCTCAGCCGCTTTTCACTCTGAGCATGCCTGGCTCTAATCAGTTCTTCACAGTGCAAAGAAACTGCTTCTCATTTTTCAGACAAGCATGTTAATTGCCATCACACACCCAGGCAGAGGAAAGACTGTTTTTTACGCTGCTCAGCCTGGATGCTACTGACCCTGCATCCTATCCCAGGCAGAAATTGGTACAGGTCCTCCTTCCCCAAACAGCACACGTGCTGTCAAGCATATGGAGAAAAACCATAGTTTACACACACACACACACACACACACAAGCATGCACACACACCCCACCCATGCTCATTCAAATTGTACTATTACAGCGATGCTACACAATTTACCGTTTTCACCTCACTAATTAAAGAACAGTTGGTAAAAGGATCTGAAAATACTACTTAGGACACCAAGGAATCCAGCCTTATCAGCACCTCTGAACATGGTTCTCCATCTGACACTACCATGCACTTCTGGCTCCAACACTAACCCTAGACCCCACCTAGCAGCAAGTACCCAAAGTTGGTGCCCAGGCTTGAAATGAGACTATAAGGGTGTCTGGGTGCAGGAGTTATCAAAGCCAAACAAAAATGTAGAGAAGACTACCTAATACTCCTGGAATAAAGAATAGAATTGCAATCTGGAACACATACATGGGGGGGGGGGGCTGTAGTATCTCTGGAGAACAAAGAAAAGGTTGAGGGTTTTGTTAGGGCAGAAAAATCCATGCAAGTTATTAAGAAAGAAAGTCCAGTGGTGTCTTCTGTGCTTAAGGGGCTCGCAAGCTCTGATTGGCCAGTCATAGACATTACTGTGTAAATCTAGTCTTTAGGTCGTAGCTGGCAGTTTTGTCAAAAGCTGCTAAAGAGAAAAAATACAGACTTAAAGACAAGACCAACTGTTTAGCTGGGTAGACCTATGGGGCAGCTCCTGAAACAATCATTCACGAGCCTACAACCCCTCAGCTTTATTTTATATGAATAAGAATGTTTTTATTTGTATGCTCCATTTCCACAAAGCCATCACTCACCCCCAGCTCTTAGGGACACAGTGTCATCCCTACAGTCATAAGGGGGCAACAGTTCTGCACCCCTTTTGGGCACTCACTCCTGATTATCAAATGAAAAGCAGTATTTGTATGAATACTTTGAATAAGTATAATAATGTTTAGAAAATAAATGTTGAGAACAATGCTTAACCTTTCTTATTTATATCTCAGATTTTTGGGGGCTGTGGGTGTCTCTCAGTGATAAAACACTTACCAAACGAGGGTGAGGTGGAGGGTCCCAGTCCCAGCACTGAAGGTTTATGCTCCTAACATCACCAGAACTCACTCACACAACAAAAGCCAGCCCATGGCCAATGCAGTGGCTCTCCTGTTACTGTGAAGCCTGCGTTCTCAGAATGAACCTACATACCTCACCCACCAAAGGCTGAGGTGTGATAAATTCAGGCATTCTCACATTGCTACCCAGAACATAAATCAAGACAAACTTTCTGGAGAGCAGATAGATCACACGGAGCAAGATTCTTACCCATGTTCTTCTCCTTTGACCTAATCATTATACTTCTTGGAATTTATCCCAAAGAAATTATCCCAGAAATAAACAAAGAATTGTATACAAGGATGTTCATTGCGATGCTATTTATAATAGTGAAAAATTGCACTGCCTAATTAACCGACAATAAGAATTTAGTTAAGTAAATTATAGTAAATTCATAGAACAGAATGCTCTTCAGCCATGAAAAAACCATGTGTTCAAAGTACATGGAAAGCTCAGGGAAATGCTGACAAGATAATGTTAAGTTAAAAAGCGGGACACTGCACCTTCAGTGCTACGTGATCTCAGTTTGCAAATACCTGCACATGCGCAGGATGCATAACATGGCTACGTAAAAACTGGAAGAAAGAAAAATGACATCAACTAGGCTGAGCAGGGTCCAGAATGACATAAAACCTTTACATGACTTGTTTTACTGTATCATTAGAATAATTCACAGAATGTGCATAATTTTGAACCGTATTTTAACAATGAGGAAACCAAAGTAAAGAGAGATTAAATTGCCTAAAACCACTCAGCTAATAAGTTAGGAAGCCTGTTCCACCCTAGACAATCTAGTTCCCGTGGAACACTACCCACTGTGTTATTCTATGGGTTATTTTTCTCCTCATATTATTTTTGCATTTTTCCAAATTTTTTCAATAAACATTTCACTTTTATGACCACATTTTAAAAGGTTTTTAATGGCGTGCAAAATGAGAGTAATTGGTATAATTATTGAAATTAAACTATTATATTCTTATTGAACTGAATGGGATATTTTGGATTTGTTAAAAGTAGAACACAGTTTATTTTAAGCTATTCATTATTTAGATTCTGAAAATGCAGTACCTGCTTTGTCTTCTTTATATTTTGGAACTTTTATATTTAATGTGGCATTTTCTGAGGCAAGAAAAAGCATTCATTGTGGGACATCTGGACAGATAAATGAAAATGTACACAGATTTTTCTAGGTGTCTTCGATATTCTCAATACAAGGGAAGGGAAGGCACTCAGGTCAGAGGAAGTGGGCAAGGGTGGATATTGAACTTAAAGAGAATGAAAGATCTGAAGAAACCACAGTGATCTGAACCAAGTTGCAGTGCTGGGAGGATGCAACGCTATCCTGGTTGGTACCCTGTAGGCAGCCAGCCTGTGGGCTTGTACTTGACCAGGGAGCGAGAAAGGTGAAACACAAAGAGGGACAGAACAAGTTAACCCTTTGACAAAGAGCTCGAGTGACTGGCACACCCTGGTTTCACTCGCTCGGACAGGGGCACAAGGAATCAGAGCAAAACTGGACTGACCTGTCTCCTACCACACTGGGTATGTAGCTGAGTAAGCAAGAGGACCTCAGCTGTTTAATCTCTTTGCACCACGTCCGTACGCGCTCACACCAGCACTCTCTAGTATTTACAGAAGAGACCAGTGAGCCCCTAATCTGTGTATCTGGTCTCCCACAGTAATAGCAACAAAGCATGGGGGAAGCCAAGGCTGCAACTCTGGGTGTGTCCACGGGGTAGGAGAGATTGAAGGTCCCTGGAAAGGTGATAGGGATATTATGTAGCCATGAAGATGACACTTACTGTATTTTCACAAAGTGTGATAAAGTATCAGCCAGACAACCCACAAAATATCCTGTTATTTTTCTGAAATTCCTCGAGATGAGAGGAGCAGGAACACTTTGGAATATCAGTGGGGTTCTCCTTGGGGTAGGAGTGAGCAAGAAACCACTGGTGGCAGGGTAGATTATAAACAACAGAGATTTGTTTCTCGGGAAGTGAAATGTGCAGAAAACATTCAGAGGCTCTCTCACTGAGACTGTCAGCTCCGTCCAGCACGATTGCCCCCACCACCAAACCAGACTCCTCCCTGCCCCTCCCCTGCTCCCCGCCAGCTCTCACACACAGTGTACCTGTGCCTGTGCACACGTTAGCGGTGCCCCCGTCGTCACTCCAGGACCCCCAGTTTATCATCCTCCTTGTTTCTGTTCCCAGCCCTTGGGCCCTTGTCATCTTTCCTGGGCCCCAGCCTCTGGTATCTTATCACCGAACCCCAAGCACATCTCGTGGCCCTTCACAGATGCCTCCTCCCCCGTGGCTCTCCTTCCCGCTCCTCGGGGAGTGGCCAGCACCTCCTCCATTCCTGCTCCGCCCTTCGCAATGGTCTGTGTGCCTTTCCTCCACCAAAACCCAGCCTTCTCCAAGCCTGGAACTGTTCTTTTATTTCCCCAGGTTCCCCCAAGAACACAATACCTTGAATCTTGAGTATAACGAGCTTGTGATAAGCACCAACTAAACTTATTTGGCATAAACCCTGCAGCCTATTGGGAATGCTGGGTTCCTCCTTTCAGCTTGGTGTGGAAGGTGCGGACTCCCTGGGAAGAAGAGAAAGTCAAGGATCATGATAAAGACAGAGCGGTCATGTTGAGTCTAGGAGGGAGAAGGTAAGAATGGTTTCAGACCTCTAGGATCTGCCCACTGTGGGACAGGAAATTCCAGAAGACAAACCAAGGTTTGGAAAGGGGAGACGGCTGAGAACGTGACTGAAGGTAGATGGCAGGTGGAAGGGGCCTGTTCACACGTTCCTCACCGCAGCAGACCCTGGCAAGTAGACCAGAAACGAGTGGAGAGGGGAAGCGCAGCTCCATGGCAGAGGATTTATCTGGCACAAGCCAGGCACTGGCTTCAATTTCCAGCAAAACACAACAAAACAAACCAGAAAACAAGCAAGAGGCAGGCGAAGAGAGGCACCTCTGGGTGCCAGAGGTAACATAGTCCCAAGGAAGAGAAAGAAGTAAATCATATGAACTTCAAGCTTGGAGTTGACCACACAAGGACAACAGCCCCTGAGAACAGCCCCAACAGGCAGAGTATGCTGCTAACGATAACCTCAGGCAAAGTATTTAAAGTCAAACACTTAATTTTACTTCTCTACAATCATTTTCTCATCTGGTTTCTTCACAAGCAGCCCTTAAGCCACCTGTAGTGAATATGTTTGCTAAAATTTCAAATGGGGAAACCTGCATGGAGTCAGGGGCTTTTTTTAACCTACTACTTAACGCATTCAGGAATGAAATCCTAACAGTAATGCTTACGCTGTCCTGCAGCTGGTCCTGGGGAGTCTACTTAACCACACTAACACTTCCTAGAAAGCTACAATCTTAATATGGGATAATTTAACATAGTCATTACTGCCTATTTACACGCATGTAAACTGATGCTCCCAGAGTAACCAAAGTTCAAAATGTTAATATAAACATTATGCCTATTTTAATTGCAATAGACACATTCCTAAGTAATTTAATTCCAACAAGACCCCTTACCAATAAACAAAAAACACATTTTTGGCGGCTTCCCTGGACAGCACAAAGTATAGAAGAAAGTAAGTGATTTCCTTCTCTCCTTTGAGGCTGAGGCTGTGGACACAAACTCTTGTTCATAGTCAATCACATAGTGGTTCTCGGGACAGCAAGCAGCTCAGAGAAGTCTTCAAGCTTGGAAACCTCTGAGCTCGTGGACCTGACATGGAAAAGTATGAGGCACTCAAACCACTGGGGATTAGCTACCAGGTGTGATCAAAGCCTACAGTGAATGTTTGGGTTTTTTTAAGTTTATTATAGCAAAACACATTGCCAGGAATTTCCCTCAGAACACTCCCTCTTGCTTAAAACACTTATCACATCAGTCTGGCCACTTTCTGTATCAGTTCTGGAGTCCTCTTTCCCAAGTGTCTTTAGTTGTGCTGTTGTGTCTGCCTTGATGTGCTGACTTCATTCAAAATCCTTCCCTTTCCTGGTAATTTGACTTTGTGCAAGAGCCAAAAACCACACAGTGCCAGGTCCACTGAACAACGTGAATGAGGACACAGTACTATGTCCTTATAAGCTGCTTTTCCATTGGATGGCACTGGGAAGTAAGAGTCGCTATATTTTTTACCACATCTCATAAAGACACTCATGAAAGAGGACTTCCAGAACTGCTTCAGAAAGTGGCAGGAACCATGGGATAAGTGTGTTCAAAATAAGCGCGATTAATTTTTAGCTTCAATCTTCATTATATGTTTTGATCACCCCTTGCAAATGGTGACTTCACCAGAAATCCTTTGCTTCCTTTTGGGGGAGGCAGGGCCCAGAACATGTCCCTGAAGCCAGGTGCTGTAGTTGGACATGTCCCCAAAGTTTGCAATAGAAATGTAAGGCCCCCATGCAGTAATGCTGGGAGGTGGCCATTAGTCAGGGTGGGTCAAAGTCGCTGCAGGAGTTGCTGAAGCAAGTTCTGACCCTGCTTGCCCTCTTACTCTTGTCTTCTCTTCCCTCTCTGCCTTCATCCACAGGGTATCCCAGCACAATGGCTTTTTCCAGACTCTGGTGTAATGTTCTTGGATGCCTGGCTGGCATCCTTGGGAATCACCGAGCTTGGGTATGCCAACTGGAGTTACTTTAGATCACATACATAATACGACATTTCATAGGATTTTGTATGTACTAACCAGCTGGATAACTGAATGTGGTGTGATTGTGTTCCCAAATGGAAGATGGAGAAGAATTCTTGCTCTCAACTGAGGAGTTTGTGTGACTTTCTATCACAGTGGATTTTCTTTCTCAAAAGCTGAAAACCTTGTAATGTAATTCTGTGTCTGAGTGTTTTCACTTAGGTCTCAGTTCATTAATGCCAGACAAGTGACAATAAAGTTGGCTTCTCCTTTTCCAACTTTGAAATAATTCTCAGTGAGCTCATCTGTACCGTTCGCTCATTCTGACTGCCGAGCTTACAGAGAACAGCTACTTTGGAAAACATTTTAGCCTTCATTTCCAGCACAGTATTTACACCTTGACACCTGACTTGATTCTTATAACAGTAATATTTAGTTTTGTTTGGTGGTTTGTTAGTTTTGGTTTAGTCACCAAAGCTACCATAGTATTTTGTTTTATAGGACGTGCAAATGAAAAATATCAGGTATATGGTGGACACTGGGAGATTTCTGTACAGCAGTGCACACTTGATTTTCAGGGGCAACACAGCTTAATTGTGGTGTGCTGGCTTCAATAATTCAGCACGACCCCCTTCTCTTTTAGAATTCACTTTGAGTTGCTTTTGTGTATAGCAAGAAGACACAGAATCCCTGTCCACATGACATTCATGTTGTCACATACAACAACACGGAGCATAAACCCTGAGGTTTTAGATACATTTTTCTAAACTTTGGGAAAAGAATAGTGGGAAGTGTAAATGCTGACCCTAGACACTCTGGTGTTCTCCGAAGGGGCCTTCAAAGGACTGACTATGGTTCTTTAGGAGGGCAACTCTAATAAAATATAACTTTTAATATTATGACACACGACTTAAAATATTTAATTCTCAGAGCAGAATTGATTGTGCATGTGGTAGAAACATTGCTAGGCTATAAAACCCTAGCATTTATGAAACTTGTCACATAAAGAACAAACTAGTATTTATTCCCTAATATTTAAAAGACAAACGGAGACCCGGCTGGTATCAGCACCAGGCCTTCACCAGGAGCTGCGGGGGCACCGGGGCACCGGAAACCCACCCGGCATATACAGCCCCTTCCCTGAGGCCCCGGGGCTGGTGTGACAGCTGGCAAGCATCCTGTGAGCAGGCAGACATGAGGGTCCACTCTGGGTGCCCAGCTGTGCAGACTTCTGAGCTGGCACCCACAGAGCTCAGCCTGGCTCCTAGTCAGTTCCACTGACCACAGGGTGAGGTCGTTGCTGTCTCCGCAGTGCGGGTGTGGTAAGAAGAGGAGGTGACCATGGCATACTGTCAGGGCCATCGCCTCCTGTTTCGCCAGCTGAGTCCTCAAACCCCATCTCCCAGTGCCAGTAAGCAGTGTCATCTCCGTAGCCATCTAGATCTTCAAAGGAGTGGCCCAAGCACAAGGAGAGACTCAGCAGGTTTTCAAGACAGAAGGAATCACCCGCATGCACCAGAAAGTGTAAACACTACTATAGAACCAAAGGATACATGTAGTTGGTGGGGGTTTAAAATCAGGGCAGAAAGTGCTAAGCTTTGGTCCTACAAAGGCCCTCTGCTGGCCCTGTTGGGAGGCGGCAGGACCTTCAGGAGATGTAGTCTCGTTGGAGGGAGTTAGGTCACTGGAACAGGAGTGTCCTACAAGAGAACACTGTGACCCCAGCCCTCATTTCCTTCTCACTTCCCAGCCTCCGTGCAGTGAGTATCCCTGCCCCTTCCCATGGCGCTCTGCCATGGTGCTCCCCTCCGCTGAGGTGCCTCCCCACAGCCCAGAAGAACAGGCCAGCTGACCATGCACGAAAGCCTCAGAAACCGGGAGCCAAATGGGCCTTCCCTTCTTTTAAACTGATCATCTCAGGGACTGTGTCCCAGTGATGGAAAAGCTCCCAGACATGGAAAGGTTTCTTCAAGGAAGAGAATCTCAGCATGTCGTGAACTATATGGTGAGCAAACAAGCAGGAGAGGGGA
>PVLD010003841.1:0-135330 GCA_004027595.1 Dinomys branickii | reverse complement strand
TCATCTGTGTAACCTGAGTAACAAAGATGAAGGTAACATTATGTAGGACAGCATCCAGAGCTAATTCCCTTCTATGTTCTCTATAATTCTGTATTTCCTAAGCCGTTTTTTGTATTAGCAGAAGTGAAGATAACTTTATATTATACAGCATCCAGTGCAAATTCCCTACTATCTCATCTATAATTTGGTATTTCCTTTAATGTTTTTGTGTTAACTAATGTGAAAATAACTATGTAATACAACATCCAGTTCTAATTCCCTACTATATTCTGTATAACTTTGTATTTTCTGTATTGTTTATGGCTTTTCTGGTTCATATGTTTCCATTCTTTTGTCTTTAAAATAAAATTAAAAAAAAAAAAAAGAAATCATGCAGGAAGATGCTGGTTTCCCACCACAAGACTGATGCTGAAGTTGGTGGTTTGGCAGTTTTTCCCCTTTATATATCTGCTGCATTTTCAGTTGATAAACCTGTCTTGGTTACTTTACTCTTGTTGCTGAGACAAAATACCCAACACCCAAAATGAAGAAAGGAAAGGTTTATTTAGCTTACAGTAGTGGAGGTTTCAGTCCTTACTTGGCTGGTTCTGAGGCAGAATGGCACATGGCAGAGGGCAAACTTCACGGCAGCAGAGCACAGCAAAAACCACAAGCAAAAGGGAGGAATGACTGCAAGCAGCCTCCTTTTCTCCCCTACATTGTAAACATCCTACCCCCACCCAGGGGCTGTGTACCTCTCACACAATCTCCATGCCCTCCACTCCCACAGGCTCAGGATGTTTACAAAGGAAGTACCCCAGCTTCCTCCTGAGTCACTCAGCTAAACCTCTAGATTCCCCAAGTTGACACAATGTATCAACCATAACAGAACTTAACTTTCTAAAGCATAGATTCTGGCAAACCTCTCCACAAATAACAATGCTTTCTTTCCAGATGCTTTTTATCTCTGAGGTTTTCTTTGACAGCAACTAATTTATTTGACCCTATATACTTATGGGTATGGCCTGATCTGAAATACACAGGTTGAAAACCTAATCTCCAGGTGATGATGCTGAGGTAGAGGCTTTGAAGGTGACTAGGTCCTGAGAACTAAAGGTCCTCAAGAAGGGCAAAAGTGGCTTCAGCAAGGGTCCCCGTGACACCTTGCTTTGCCACCATGTGAGCACATAGCAAGAAGGCACTGTGTATGAGGAAGCCAGTCAGCACCAGACACCCAATCTTCCCACACCATGGCCCTGGGCTTTCCAGTCTCCAGACCGTGAGAAACAGATGTTTGCTGTTGATAAATTGTAGTTTCCAGCACTTTGTTATCACAGCACAGATGGGCTAAGGCAACCTCCTAGATTCTGCTCCCAGTCATGGCCACACAGCGCCTAGCAGACCAACCTGCTCACTGTTAACAGGCACCGACTGTGGACAGATGTCAAGTTGATATTCTGAGCACACAGGAGAGCATCCGGAAGCTGACAGAAGACGCTGGGAAGCAGGGAAAGGCACCATGCAAGCTCCCACTCTGCTGGCTTTTATCTTGAGGGGAAGCCCCAGGCTTTCTATGCAAAGTATTATGCAAAGCGGCTAAAAGAGAGAAAACCCCAAATGTTACTGGCTACAAGAGCCAGAGGATGAAATCCCAGGAAAATACAGCTGATAGAAAGCAAAAGGGGAAATCCCAAGAAGGCCAAAAAGAAAGAGCCTCACACTGTGTGGGTAAATCCTAACCACTTATCTGCTGAGGCCAGAATCACATGTGAGACCACCAAGGGGCAGCCTTGTTTCAGCCAGAGCTGGGCCAGAGTGAGAGCCTTGAGCCCTAGCACAGGGAGAAAGGCTGTTGGGAGTGGAGAGCTCAGGCCTTGTTGAGGCTGAGCGAGGCTGTTGGGAGCTGGTAGAAGTGTGAGCTCTGCTACACTAACCCATTACTACTCGAGAAAAGAAAATACACCTCTGGGAAACCAAAGAGTCAATCTCTATAAGCTGTCATCCATAATGTCCAGATACAATGGAGAATTCAACATTGTAGGCAACAGGAAGCCATTATGCACATGCAGAAAAAAACAACAAAGATCAACCCTGAGATGGTTCACATACTGGGATTTATAGACCAGAGTCATAAAACAAAGGAAATATAGCTGCAATGGATAAAAAAAGAAACGATTAATAGGAAAGTAGAAATCATAAAAAAGAACTAAGAAATTCTAAAACTGAAAAACATACATCTGAAATTTAAAACTTAGATGGACTTAACAGCAGAATAAAGATGATAGGAATCAGTGAATTGAAGACAGAGTAACAGATCAATTATCCAATCTCAAGAGCAGAAAAAAGGTTGAAAAAGTTAACAGTGCTTTAGGGACCTGCGGAACCTTGGGGAAAGCACCAACATAAGTGGGATTTAGAGGGAGGGAGGGAAAGGGAAGGTGCACACACCAACTCCCCACAGTGAAGGTGATCATGATGTACTGCAAATATACACTGATAAAAATAAAATGGACCTAACTCTTTGGCTACAAAATATTTTTTTAAAAGTACAATTGGAGTCCCAGGACAGGAGAAACAAGCTGAGGCTGCCTGAGAGTTGAAGACATAACAGCCAAACAACTGTCAAAGTTGTGACATCCTCATCTACATCGCAGACTCAAGGAAGACAGCAACTGTCATTTAAACTTCCTTGGCAGCCCGCTGGGGCCTCACAGGTAGGTCACAGAGCAGCTCTCCACTGACATGCTCACAGGGTCAGCAGAAAGAGCTCCTCCTGGTGCTGGTGTGGGCACCGCAGGGGCAGGGAAAGAGGCCCTTGCCATAGCCACTGTGGCCAACTGGACAGAGTTTGTGAAAAGGTGAGAGAGAGAGAGAGAGAAGCCTCTGTTTCCTTCTGAGGAAGGAAAGGCATCCAGTAGTGTCTGATTTCACTTTCTCCTGGGCAATTCATCATTATCAAACCCGTGAGAACCCTGCTGAAGGAGAAATGAACTGTGACCTCAGAGAGGACCTTGTGGAGTCCACGGTGACAATGGTGACTGAGTCTCCCTCTAGAGCCCCAATAGCAGCCAGGATGGCACCCTACATGCTCCGTGCAAAAAGGGAAACCTGCTCCGCAAAGTTCTCAACACGTTTGCCTGAAGTAACTTCTACTTGTTTGGCAGAATGTGCGATCATGGTACATTTTTATGTCGGTAAAATATGAGGGAAAACAGCAAAGAAAATAATTTCTACATTTTGGGAGGAATGCACAGAAACTTGCATATCTCTCCAGAACCTAGAGAGTCTGCAAATAGATTGCGTGTGCGCGTGCGCGTGTGCATGTGTGCATGTGTGTGTGTGTATGTGTGTGTGTGTGTGTGTGTGTGTGTGTGAGAGAGAGAGAGAGAGAGAGAGAGAGAGAGAGAGAGGGAGGGAGAGGGGGAGAGGGAGAGAGAGGGACAGCGACCCAGAGTGAGAGTGAAATGTGACACAGAGACTCCTAATGTTTCCTCTGTGCCAACCTGGAAGCCTTCCCTCACCCTGTTTAAAATCTGTTCACTCTCCGTCATGATTCCAAAAACCAGTCTGTCTGCAAACAAACTCAGCAACATCCACCAGCAGAGGCGGCTTGCAGGGGCCACTTGGCACTGCTGTGAGTGGGACACAGCTTCACCAACAAAGCAACAAAGCCTAAGACAGGAAGCTGAACGATAGGTTCAGTGCACGTCCTGATGTGAGTAGCTGGGAGTCTCTCATCTCTGTTATAAAAGGAATCCACTCAGACATAAGCAGGAAGTAGTTGGTCCACTCCCAGGAAAGGTGGCACTCACGGGTTTGGTCTCCCAGGGACCCCAGATCTGGGTTGTGTGCCCCAGAGCCCCAGACTGGGGACAGAGGTGGGCCTGTGGCCGAACTGCAGCCGCATCACCATTCTGGTCACAACAGCTGCCACTGGTCAGCCACTCCTGGCCTCAGGCTCTGCACCAAGCACCCTCCTGGCTTCTTCCCAGCCCCCATCACTCCTGAGGTGGGCGTCCCTCAACCTACGCACAGTAAAACTGAACTTCAGCATTTCAGTGATCTTGAAGCCACCAACAAGAGGTGGGAAGAGGGAGATGACCTGAGATGCGGGCTGCACCCCCGCTGCCACTGGAGATGCAGCTTTCCTATCATCCCATCCTAACCTGGGCACAATCTGCCTCAAGGGAAGGGTGCCCCGCACTCCACAGGGAGAAAACACTGTGCACTTCCTGCCACTCATTCCTGATGGGGCTTGAGAGCAAGTCTCCAAAGCCACAGTCAGGAGCTTCAGAAAAGTAGTTTCAAAAAATGACATGCTTGACAGAGAGTCCAGGACACCAGTCCGCTTCCACATGCTCAGAATCTGCCCTGGAGCCAGACATGAGAGATCCCAGCGCTCCAGGAGGCTGGAGCAGAGCTGCAAGTTTGAGTCTGGACTTAGCAGGTTAGCCAGCTGCTGTCTCAAGACAGAAAACGGTGATGTTGAAGATGAAGATGTAGCTCTGTAGGAAGGGCCCTGCATTCAGTCCTCACACACACACCACACACACACACACACACAATCCATAGTTAAATTTTTAAAAGCAATAAGAGGAACAGTCAAAGCCAGGCGTGGTGGCGCACACCTGTAATCCCAGCACTCGGGAGGCTGAGGCAGGAGGATCATTGCAAGTTTGAGGCCAGCCTGGGCTACAAAGTGAGCTCAAAGCCGGCCTGAACTGCATAGCAAGACCCTGGCTCAAAAAGACAACAACAAAAAAATCCAGCAACAACAACAAAAAAGGAAGAACAGTCAAAAGAAAGTGAAATACAGGAGATGATCTGGGAGGGAAGGACAGTGCCTGAAAACAAAGAACTCAGGAGGTGAGGGACCTTTGTGGCATCTTTTCTCCTGTCTACACATGATGGAGGTTGGTGGAGACGAAAGAATATTCTATGAAAGTCAGTAGCACTCTTGCAAGTAGTGAGGGGCTCTCACCAACCAGCAACCAGGACAGCCATGGGGGAAAACGCACCAGAGCAGGCAGGCCAAGCCAGTGTCTCAGGGCCTTGTTTCCAGGCAACCCCACTGCAACCCAGAATGGTGCTCAAAAGTATCTGGAAAGACACGAAACTAACCAGCACTCAGTAAGGTGAAATTAATATCATATGAAATCCAGGCACACAAAGAAATAGAAAAGCCTGACCCTTTATGAGGAGAATGATCAAGATGAACTGTCCTGGAATGGCCTCAGATATTAGAATTAACAGCCAAACAGACAAAATAGTTACTATAACTGTGTTTTATATATATATATATATATATATATATATATATTCCAAAAGTTAAACAAGACAGGGTCTTGCCATGCAGTTCAGGCTGGCTTTGAGCTCACTTTGTAGCCCAGGCTGACCTTGAACTTGCAATGATCCTCCTGCCTCAGCCTCCCAGGTGCTGGGATTACAGGTATGTGCTACCACTCCCAGCTCTGGCCTTATTTTTCAAAAGACTTTTATCAAGTCAGATATGGTGGCATAAACCTATAATCCTAGCTATTCAAGAGGCTGAGGCAGGAGGATCACTTCTACACAGCAGTTACAGGCCAGCCTAAGCAACACAACAAGACTCTCTAAAAAAAACACTCAGCATTTTTCAGGATGAAAAATACAAAATCTGAAGATGGCGACTGGGTAGGAAGCAGAGGAGAAACCTCTTGGAAAAATCCCACCTAGACTATGAAATGCAGCAATATGAGATGGAAAAAAAGGAGAGAGGTGGGCACCTTGAATCCAGGAAAGATCTGAAATGGGAACTAAAACCATCGGAGAGTATAAGAAAGACCTCTTCTGGCTGAAGGAAATGGAGGACCGCCATGGCGCAGCTGGAGAGAAGCGAACCGGAAAGACCACAGCTCCAAACACACATATCCTTGGCGCACACCCTGGTTTCGGCAATCGCAGCTTCAGTTTCGGAGACCTACGCTCACAGAAGCCTCCTGGCTCGGCCAGGGGAGTGAGGAGTTCCGAGAGATGGTCAAGGAATGGAGAGGAGAGTGCGCGCCCAGAAAAAGAGACAGTGGAGGACGGGAGCAGCTGTCGAGACCAGGGAGAGGATGAGAAAATACAACACACACGGAAACAGAAACCCGAACACGCAGCAATCTTCCTAACTGGCACCGAGAAACAGGTTGGAAAAAGTCCAATTGGGCACAGAGCTCACTGCACCCGGCTCTGCATCTGCCCCGAGGCGATCCCCTCCGCACCTCTCTGCTGGGTGAGCGGGAGCAGCGGGAAGCAGCTCCAGCAACTCCAGTGACTCCAAAGCCCAAAGCTACAGGCACTGCGGCAGCATGGAGAGGTCGACTAAGGAGACGGCAGGGGAAGGAGTGCGAGGACGACGGGTGGGAGCCACATAGGAAGATGAATTGAGTGGTTCTGCGCCCTTCACGCTGAGACCAGGCAGAAAGTGGGAGCAGAGGTGCTGGGCTTTAGCTCCCGCCCTGGGATCTCACTGTGAACAGGTAGAGTCTAGGTAGCGGGTGAAATCAACCACACACTATTGTCAGCAATTGGACGAGTATATGGACTTCGGGACTCACCCCAAACTATTAATAAAACGAGGAGGATCTCCTTACAGCTTGCACATACGAACTTTGCATAAACCCATGGCAACAAGTTAGATGAGGAGCGGCAGACCTGGAGTCAGAGAAACAGCAATAGACTGTATCCTCCAACTTCATTCTAGAACTGATTTCTAAACTCAGTTCACAGGCTGGACCTTTGGTGGGAGCACCGCCGAGGAGACTTTAGGCCCTGGTATCAAGCACTGTAAGTTCACCTAAAGTCCAGCTGTAAGGGGGGAAAAGGGAGGAGTAGAGGGCAGAGTCTCCAGCAGCCGGGCAAACTTGAGCCCCGTGGCAACTGCAATAGACGTAGCCCTGCTGGCGTGTCCCCGAGACACGCTGTGGGCATGCCCCGCGACGGCTGCTGTGGGGGTGGCCCCACAAAGTCTGCTGTGGGCGTAGCCCCGTGACTGTGGGCGTGGCCCTGCCAAACCACCGATGTAGGTGGGACATGTGCCTTGGTCGCCATGCGTGGTCAATGAGGGCGGACTGTAACCACTTCCCTCCGCCCATATACCATGTAGCACCAGGGCGAAGAGGAGAATGGCGGTCCGTAATGAATTTAGGTGCTTTTCCACCCCGAGCATGAGAGTCTGTATACATCCATGTAGGTTTTAAATTTGAATTTTCAAGTGAGCCACCATCGGTATGATGGAGTGACGGGGGGAAGGCAGTTTTGGGTAGGACAGCATTCAGAGATTATTTCCTCCTATGTTCTATATGACTTTGTATTTCCTTAATCATTTTTGTGATCACAGAAATGAAGATAGTTTTATGGAAGACAGCACCCAGTACTAATTCCCTACATTCTTCTCAATTTCCTTTAACGTTTAGGTGTTGACTAATGTGAAGACAACAATATGTGCTGTGACATCCAGTGCTAATCACCTGCTAGTTTCTGTATAGTTTTGTATTTTCTGAACTGTTTATCTGTATTTGTATTCTTTTGTCTTGAAAATAAAAAAAAAGAAAAATACAAAATCTGAGATGAAAAGCACATGGCTGGGATTGATGATTGCTTGGTGGTGAACTTGGAGTCACCTTCATAGAGGTTGTCTGAGATGAGACGTGCAAAGAAAAGAATCAAAAGGGATCTAGGAGTGTCTGTGAGCTTCGAGTAACCTCAAGCAGCCTAATGTGCCAGAAGCGGGGTCCCTATAGGAGGAGTGGGACCGAGAAAGTCTGTGAAGCTCCCTAGCTGAAGACACAGAAGATCCCAGGCTCAGGGGCTTCTCAAATCCCAGCATTTGACATGTGATGAAAACTGCATCATGGCACCTCACTCAAGGTATGCAAGACTAGAGGTAAGAGGAAAAGGTTAAAGGTTGTTAGAGGAAAATAGATGGTCACACACAGAGCAAGAGCAGATTTCGCACAGCAACAACTCCGGCAAGGCGACTGTGATGGATTAACTAACAGTCAACTTGTAACCCCCAGCTGAACTGAGTCAGTGTGGTTCTGGGTGTGGAGGGCCTACCTGAGGGTTGTTGCCAACAGAATAAAAAACTACTGGAGGGAAAGATGGTGAGCTGTTGATTCTCCTGGAGAAGATTGTCATGCTAGTTCTCCTGATGGGAGCGCAGCTGTCCTCATCATGGAAGGCGCTTAGGTCTTCCCTGTCACTGAACGTTTCTGTGGTTCTCTTTGGGGGAGCTTAGTCCCTCCCTTGAGCATCGCTTCCTGGTTCCAGTGCAGTTCCCTCAGCTGCTGGCACAGATCCTTCATCCCGCTGGCGCAGACTCTATAGCTTCTGCCGCTGACCTTTGGGCCTTCCCAGTGCAGATCCTTGATACAGACTTGCATGAAACCTTGTTGTGGGCTCTAGGTCTTCAGCTGGACTCATGCAGGACACTGCCTTGAGATCTAGGCCCTCAGCTGGATTCTTTGGGTCTCTAGTGTGCGGACAGATTTCCTGCATTCTTGTTTGATTCTTTGGATGAATATTATTAATAACCCTATCAATTATGTGTCCTATATTAAAATAATTCCTTTGTAAACCCTGACTGTAGCAGAGAAGGTGGAGCAAGAGCTTTAGGGAACTGAAGGAAAAAACTGCCCTGTCAGAATTATGTACCCAGCAAAGAAGCGTTTCAAAATTAGGATAGAGTAGAACAGTTTTCAGACACATGTTGTTCTGATGAGTCTTGATCATCAACTCAGTGGGGATGGCAGAGCCCTGGGAAATGACTGAAACGCAGTCAAGATATCCACAAGTGCTTCTGAAAGGACTGGGTGTGGGGCATGAATGGGGCTCCAGAAGCCCCACAACCCACCTCTTCTCTCCTAAAGCTGCCACCCCTGTGCATCTGTCACAGCAGCGGAAGGTGATGGCACACTTCCAGAAATCTAAATGAATCCACCCAGAACTCTACAAAAAACAACTGTGGAACTCCTGAAGACAGATGGTAAACAATGCCACATGGAAATGTGCATCTAACCAAGAGATACAGAGCTCCAAAAGTGGCTGTTACATGGGTGGGTAAACTTACAATTTTACCTATCATTTAAATCTCCTTAAGATAAAATTGAACCATCAACAAAATATTTGTAAATCAAATATATGAAAAGAATTATACACTGTAATCGAGTAGGACTCATTTAATGAATACAGTGTTTGTTCAGTGTTTGAAAATCAGTCTTACCCACCATCTCAACAGGATAAGATGAAAAATCATATATTCATTTTCACTGATATGAAAAAGCCCTTGAAATCTAATCTTCATTCATGGTTTTTAAGAAAAAGCCTCTCAAAATAGGAACAAAGAATAGTTGACTCAACTTGATGAAGAGAAACTGCCAAAAAACTACTGCCGACATTCATCTGACCTTGAAGGACAGGTGAATGTTCATCTCCCACTACCAGAACTGGCAAGGATGTCTGATCTCACAGTTTTTATTTAGCTCAGTGTCAGAGGTTCCAGCCTGTGCAATAAGACAGGAAAAAATAGAACAAATTGGAAAGGAAAAGTCAACATGGTGGCACACGCCTCTAATCCCAGCACTCAGGAGGCTGAGACAGGAGGGTTACCATGAGTTTGAGGCCAGCCTGCACTACACAGTGAGTTAAGGCCAGCCTGTACTAAAAGTGAGACTTTGTCTCAAACAAAACAAGACAAAATAAAAATAAATACTAGAAAGGAAGAAATAAAGCATTTCCATATAACAGTTGTCTACATAGAAAAATCTCAATAAATCTATTTTCTAAATTACTATTGTAAAAATTAATGAGACAGGTCAGAAGACGCAATATCAATACAAAAAACCAACAAATATGTAGAAGCCAAAGTTGAAAACACAACACCATTCATAAGTACTACAAAGGAAAATTACTTACATACAAGTCTAATGAAACATGTACAGAATCTGTATGCTGAAAATCACAAAATGCTGATGAAAGAAATCACAGAAGACCTAAATTACCAAAAAGATAAAAATGTCAGTTATGTCCAATTTGATTTATACAAACATTATCATAATCTCAGATACTTTTTGTACATATAGGCAACCTTCTTTACAATGTATGTGGAAAAGTAAAGAAATTCACCTGTGAATCGATAATTATTTCAAAATAATTTTTTAAAAAGGAAACTGGTGCTGGGCCTGATGGTGAACACGTGTAATACCAGAACTCTGCTGGCTAAGGCAGGAAGATTGGAAGCTTGAAGACAGCCTGGGCTACATAGCAAGTTCCAGGCCAGTCCTGACTACATAGCAAGACTACGTCAGAATAAATAAATACATACATACATACATATTTAAAGCAAAACTGTTTAAGCAGATATTACAATATAGGGTAGAGTATCTAACAAATGCATAAGTAATTGTGCGAGAGCAATAACACAAACCCAGGAGGAACAAGCGCAGGTGTGCCCCTGCAAGGTTACACTCTATGTAAAGTAGTATAACAGAACTCAAAGGTAGACTGTGATAAGTTAAGGGTGACACTACAAACCCTAAAATAAGAAAATAGAGAATTACAGCTAACAACTCAGTAAATGATATAAACTGGAAACATAAAAATAACAAATCTAAATGAAGGCATAAATAAAGAAAGAAAGAAATATATAAACGAAGGCCAAAAAACAACCAAGATAAAGGCAGCTATCACGTTTCACGTCCCAAATGCTCTCCCAAGGCACGGGGAGGCGCCACTGGGAGGGGCGAGGCTGTAGGCTGGCCCCTTGGTCTAGGAGAGAGTCTTGCTTCAGGTGGAAGGGAGAGGCCTAACGGGAGGTCTCTAGTGTCCTGCCCTTGAACGGGCTTGTGGTGCTGGAGTCTTCCCCTTCCCCTTTTTTGCTTTCTGGCCACCAGGTGAGTGGTTTTGCTCCATCCTGTATTCCTACCATGAAACACTGGTTCGACCAAAGCAACAGGGCCACTTACCATAGACTGGAACTTCTACGACTGTGAACCAAGATAAATCTTTCCTCTTTCTGTTAATTATCTCAGGTATTTTGTTGTAGTGACAGAAATCTTAACACAGGAGCAGACACTAGAAAAGGAAACTACAAAACAAATGCAGGTGATAAGTTTAAATCTGTCTCTGCAATCGTGATAGCCAACAAAAGCAGACCATGTACTCTTGAAAAGAGTACGTGTCACATTTACCAAGATTGGCCACATATTGACCCATAAGACATATGGCCCACAAATGTGAAAGAACTTAAAGTCATATAAAGTACATTCTATGATCACAGTAAAACTAAATTAAAAACCAGTAACAGAAAAATGTGTTATGTTTCATATCTAAGCTTGTGCCAAGGGTTTCATGCACTTATAGCTGGGTCTTTTGGAAGTCACTAGGTTACAGGACCTTATCATTGACTTGCTCTTAGGAGGTGGGGTCTGGGTGGAAGAGGTGGGTCATGGTGGGCCTGGCCTAGAAGGGTCCATTCCCCTTCCCGACTCCTCCCTTCTCCCTCTCTCTCCCCCTCTCTGTCTGCTTCCTGCCTGCCATGCTGTGAGCAGCTCTACCAAGCCCCCCTACCATGCCACCTTGCTTTGGAGCCAGCCAAATACGGACTAAAACATGAGCCAAAATACCTCTCCTCCTTTCACTTGTGGGTGTTGAGTGCTACATCTTAGCAATGAGAAGGTGACTAAGATTTTTGTACTGGAAAAGTGAGGTCGTCACTGTGACTGTGACCGACCTTGTGGTTCAGAAGCCTTTGAAACTGGTTTGTGGGAAGAGTTTGTAAAGGTTTGGAGATTCCAGCTAGGGAAGCAGCCCTACAACGAAATAAGCCAAGCTTGATAGGAGATTCTGGTCAGAGCTGAGAAGACCAGAATGCTGACAAAAAGGCAGATGCTGACAAAAAAGCAGAGGAGAATTTGGTTGCTGAAAAAAACTAGCATTAAAAGAAACCAAGTACTTCGCAGTGGGACACTAGGGAAAAAATGCCTTGAGGGAATATGAACAACTTGCAAGGCCCTACTCTTCAAAGGCTTAAATTTGTAAAAGCAAAAGACTTCTCTCTGAGAGGACTGTCCCAGGGTACCATGCTCCAGAACTGCTGGACCCCTAGGTAATTTGTTCCCTGGGATTCAGTTCATAGTGCTCAGACACTCAGAGGCCTCTGCAGCCAAGATTGAAGGGAACCCAGCTACTCCCTGAGCTGGCAGTGGCTTGGTATTACAGACAGGCAGAAGGCAAGAGTTGTGGTGTCAGGGAGGCTTTGACCCAGTTTTCAGAAGGAGGCCTGGGAGGCCATACAGTGTGCCCTAGAGGGCAGTGTATAAAGGTGTGAGGGTAAAGCCAAAAGTGCACTGGAGACCGCAGGAAGATGCAGAAAGCAGGAACGGGAAAGGTCTGGTGGGAGCCACAAGGAGCAAACAAAGCCAGCCCAAGAGAGATGCCAGGAATGGCATGGGGTGGGGCTGCCCAAACCTTTAGGAAGTCGTGCCTCCTCACCACAACTTGCCCAGGTGCTGGGCCTGCAGCAATGAGATTTAATGTTTGCCCTTCTCGGTTTGGCATGAGCCCTGGTTTGTGTCCCCCTGCTCCTTCCTTTTGGAATATTCGTCCTGTGCCATCAGATGTAGACAGTATTTAACTTTTTTTAATGTTATAGGGACTCACACCTAAGAGTGCACCTTAAGTCTTACAGGAGGCTTTGAACTTGGTCTCTCCAGGGGTATTAGAACTGTTAGGACCTTGGCAACTCTTACAGATGGACCAAGTGCACTTTGTTAAAGAGATACACATGAGCCTTTGAGGCATGAGGGGCTGAATTTCATGGCTTCTGTCTAGATGTCTTCCAGTGGGGCCTTAATGCTGCTAGGAGGCAGGGTTTGGTCAGAAGGGGCGTGGGCGTGGCCTGGAAGGGTCTCTCCTTCTCTCTGTCCCCTTTCTCCCTCTGCTTCCTGTCTGCCATGCTATAAGCAGCTCTGCTCTACCACGCCCCTCTGCCATGCCATTGGAACCAAGGGTGGACTGGAACATAAGCCAAAATAACCCTCTACTCTCCTGGCTGTGGATGTCTGGCATTGTCTCTAAACATGAGAACGTGACTACAGTAAGATGTCTGGAAATTCCCAAACTATGTTAGAATTGAATAGTACATGTGTAAATATCTGTAAGTTAAAGAAAAAAACAGGTAAATCAGAAAGTAATTAACTTATTTTAACTAGTGAATTTATTTTAACTTAATGAAAATGAAAACAACATATCTGAGTTTATGGGATTCTAGTGCAGCAGGAGGATGAGGTGCAGGTGCCGCCACAGCTGCCCATAGTAGAAAAAGAAAGGTCTTAAGTCAGTGCCCTCAGCTTTCACCCTGAAAACTAGAAAAGGAGGTGTGGTGGATTAACTACCGGTCAACTTGTAACCCCCAGCTGAACTGAGTCAGTGCGATGCTGGGTGTGTGGCCCACCCGAGGATTCTTGCCAGCAGCATAGAAGAACTGGAGGGGAAGATGTAGTGCTGTTGATTCTCCTGGAGAAGCTTGTCATGCTGATTTTCCTGATATGAACTTGTCTGTCTCATCATTGAGGATGGCTGCAGTTCTTTTCAGGGAGCTCTGGTCTTTCCCTTGAGAATTGCTTCCTGGCTCCAGTGCAGATCCCTCAGCCTGCTGGCACAGATCCTTCATCCTGCTGGCACAGACTTCCTAGATTCCACCACTGACCTTTGGGCCTTCCCAGTGCAGATCCGTAGTAGACTTGCATGAGACATTGTCACGGATGCTAGGCCTTCAGCTGGACACGTGGAGGACATTGCCATGGGATCCAGGCCCTCAGCTTAATTCTTTGGGTCTCTGGTGTGTGGATAGATCTCCCACACTCTTTTACTTTTGAGTTTTTGGGTGAGTATTAGAAACTAATCCTATAAATTATGTGTCCTGTATTAAATCTTTTCCCTTGCTAACCCTGGCTACAACAGGAGAGCAAACCAAAGTGAGCAGAATATAGGAAATAATAAAGATCAAAATCAGGAAATCAGTGAAATTTTTTTAAGGACAGAAAAAATAAGAAATCTGTGAAACCAAAAAGTGACTTTTTAAGAATATGAATGAAATTAATAATCTTTCTCCAGACTAATGAAGGAAAAAGGGAGGGAGAGAAGATACAAAATGCCAGTGTCAGGAAGGAAAGAGATACTCTCACTGTAGATGTGCAAATATTAAAAACAAAGGAGAATACTAGCAACAGCTTCCTGCCTGTAAACTTGACAGCTTACATAAAGCGGGCAATTCTTTAAAAGATATAAACTATCAAAGGTTACTCAAAATGAAACAACCTGAGTAGAGTATCTATCCAAAACATGAAATTCTTGGCTTAAAGCCCCCTGCAGAAGTAACCCTGTCTCATCGTTTTACTGGTGAAGCCAAAGATTTTTTTAAAAAAAACACCAATTACTCACAGAACTCCGAAGTGGGTAAATGTTGTTCAGCTCTGTCTCTGAGCTGGCGCTGAGCTGATGACACAACCAAAGACATTACTAGGGAGGACCTGTCAGCCAGTAACAGATGCAAAAGTCCAAACAAAATTTTAGCAAACTGAATAAGAAATTATAACCAAGTAGGATTTGTCCCACAAACGTAGGTTGGTTTCACATTTAAAAATCAAACAACTAGTCTAAGTCATCCTGTTAACAAACTTAAAAGGAAACACGTGCGATCATCTCAAATGCAGAAAAACCATCTGACAAGAGCAAATGCTTTCTCGTGATAAACTAAAAGACATCAACAAACTAGGAACAACAGAACTCCCTGAACCTGATAAAGTTACTTATGGAAGACCTACATCTAATATCACCCTTTCCCCCGTATCGAAACAAGCCAAGGGCGTCCCTTCCCTTTTCTCTTGCTCAGTATTGTATTAGAGATTCTCGCCAGTGCAGCCAGTCATGAACAAGCGCCCAAAGACATCTACATGAAAGGAAAACAGAAACGCATTTGATCCGCAGACAGTGTGATCATCTAAGTAGAAAATATAATGGACTACTCAAAAGAAAATGTGAGTTTAGAAAGTTTATAGGCCACAAGATAAAGAGAGCAAGTTAATTGTATTTCTATGCACTAACAACAAAAAATTAGAAATTAAAATTTTAAAAAACAAGCTAGGAATGGTGGCACATGCCCATAATCCCAGCACACAGGAGGCTGAGGCGGAAGGATTGCTGCAAATTGAGGCCTGAGCTACATAGCAAGACTTTAAAAACACAAAACAAACTATATATATATAAGATTTTTAAAAACAACTATAATACCATTAAGAAACATCAAACAACAGGGGTAAGTCTGACAAAAGATGTGAAAAAATTGAAAACTACAAAACATTGCTGAAAGTAATTAAGAATACTTAAATGGAGAGAGAAGTGAATATTGTTTGGGGGTTAGGAAACTCAGTATTGTTAAGATAGGAATTTCTCCCAAACTGTTCTCCATAGAACTGCAGTCCCAGTGAAAATCTCAGTAAGTGTGTGTCTACAGAAATTGATAAACTGACTTTAAAACTTACAGGAGAATGTGAATACCTCAGAGCAGACAAAACAACTTTGAACAGAGTCAGAACACTCACACAGCCTGATCCCAAGCCTGAAAGACTACAGGTGCCCGACATGGTGACGCACACTTGTAATTCTAGCCCTCACCACAAGTTCGAGGCCAGCCTGGGCTACATAGTGAGTTCAGAACCAGCCTGGACTACATAGAGAGACATTGTCTTAAAAAAAACTACAGAAATCAAAACAACGCAGCTCAGTATAAATAAAACAAATAGATGAATACGATAGAATACAGAAGTGTGGTGGGGCGGCTCAGTAGTAGAGTACATGCTCGGCATGCACAAGGGCCTGGGGCCACCCCAGCCCCATTCATACACACAGGAAAAAAAAAAAGAATAGAGAAAGGAGAAACAGATCTAACCGGACGTGGTGGCACACACTTGTAATCCCAGCACTTGGGAGGCTGAGGCAGGAGGATGTCTCTGAGTTTAAGGCCAGCCTGGGCTACAAAGTGAGTTCAAGTCTAGCTTGGACTACATAGCAAGACCTTGGGGGTGGGGGGAATAGAACCACACATAAATGTAAAACTTTTTTTTTTTTTTACAAAAGTGCCAAAGCAATCAAATGGAGAAAGAGTAGCCTTTCAACAAAAAGTGCTAGACTGGCTGTATATCAATGTGCAAAACTATAAACTTTGATCCATATCTTATACCAAATTTAGAATGCCAAAAATTAAAAACATTGGCCATCTCCAGTGTTTGCAAGGATGGGCAGGAACTGGAACTCTGGTGGGAAGGTGCTGGTGGGAATGCACGATACAAACACTCTGTAAAATAGTTCAGAATCTCCTTAAAAGGTGAAGCACAACAGAGAGGACCTTTCAGGCAGTGTGATACTATGGCTGTGGGTGCACCATTGTGCATCTATGCAGAACCAGAGTGGTTCTGATGGTGCCACACCGAGAGGGAGCCTGTGGCACTGGCACACCAGTGTAGATTCGCCAGTGACAAGTGGGCCGCTCTTGTGTGCACGTTAGTGAGAGGAAGCCGGGACACGCAAGGGCTGAGTTTGCAGGATCACCCTGTACTTTCCACTCAGTTCTGCTGTGAACTTAAAACTCCTCTTAAAAGCAAAGTCTATTCTTTTAAAAAGGAACTATGTTTAACTATGATACATGTTACAGCACAGATGAACATTAAAGTCAAAGAAACCACACATGCGTGCGTGTACACGCACACGCACACACGCACACACAGTCTTGATTCCATTTATATGGAATGTGAGGATAGGCAAACCTACACAACAGAAAGTACCTCGTTAGCTGGGAAACTGGAGGGAGGCATGGGGAACAACCGCTAATGAAATGAGCTTTAAGGACGCAATATTCTAGATTGAGACTGTAGTGAATCGTGCTTACTTTAAATGGGCAAAATTTAAGGTATATTAAACAAAAGCTTGATATTTTGAAGTTTAAAATGACTGTGATACCTGAGAGAACGAGTCACTGATAGGTCCATGCAAGTGAGGCGGAGGTGGATACTCAGAAACACATGCGCACATCCACAAGCCACCGAGTTCCTTTGAGTTGGGACCTCAGCTGGGGGACAGAAGCAGAGTGAGTGCACCAGGTATGTGGACATGTTTCCCGGGCGCTCATCTCCCCTTGGAGAAGGGGGATCGAAGTCCTACTGGACCTGAGGTCATATTCTACTCAAATGTAGAATGCATCAGAGATAAGACCATTAAACACCTTGTGTTTAAAATACACAAAGACCAAGGGTAACTGTGCAATAAAATACCTGATTAGAAGACAAAAAGTGATAGATACGTCTGCCACGGGCCCGGCTCTCCACCCCTCCGTGGGCCGAGTCATCCAGCACCCGGGCTGGGGCGGGCCTTCAGGGTGTGGTGCAGTCACTCCGCTGGTCACTGCGCTGCCCTCCAGCTATGCATATGGCAACACTCACCACATGAGCTGCTTTAAGTATTCAAAGTTCGCTGTGAGTCAACTCCATCCCAGTAAAGCTGATTTAGGAGGTGGCTTCAAGATCAAGAGCCACCAACCACGCCCACCTGGGGGGCACTGGGCTGCCAGCAGCCCCTCCCCATGATCCCCACTAGGCCTGTGTTTAAACACAGCCCAGGGCTGCTGTGTGCTTGGGATGCCCTGGCTTACCCCACCCCCACCCCAGAGGCCTTTGGGTTCAACAATCCAAGAAGGAGGATCTGGTTTGTGGTGTATACAGCGTTCTGCTAGAAGGGATGCTCCCCAGAGAATGGGCCAGGTTAGTTCTGGCCCAGCAGAGGGTCACCAGGTTACACACAAGGACCTACTCTCTCCTTTTGAAAACCAGCAATGAGCAGCAGGGAACTGTCCCATCAGCTCCATAATGTCCTCTGGGCCAGCCCCTCCCGCCTCCTCTAGCATGTGGCCTCCACCCTCAGGGCACAGACTGGCCCTGGAGCCTGCGATGTGACCATCCGAGGCAGAGGCTCCTCTCTACCAGGAGGACGGACGGTGGATGCGGGACTGGCCTATGCTGGAGGAGCCGTGGACAGAGTGCCCCAGCCCTGCCGGCCTCTCTTGGCCCTTCCAGCAGGCCCAGGAGCCCCCATGCACTCCTGGATGCCCTTGTCTTCCTTGGAGCACCTCAGCCAGTGTCTGGGGCCCTGGGACCATGCTGGGAAACCCTCTCCTGGCCCTACAACCAGGGTCATCGCGAAGCGTCCCAACCCATTCCCGGAGGTGTGGTGGGGAGGGCTGGGCAGGCATGGGGAGGAGATCCACATGAAACAGGCCTGGCCAGAAGGGTAACGCACACAGGGCCGTGGGTGGAGGCAGCACCCAGGCTGGGGATACGTGGTAGTCAGGGCCACTGAGGCTGCTGCCCCGAGCTACAGGCTTCCCCGGCCTCCACCGTGGGGAGCAGCACAGGTCTGGGTTCTGCTCCCCACGAGAACAAGGTCAGCTGAGTGGAGGTGCTGTCTCCCACCCCACAGCCTCCATCGTGTGGCTGAAGACAGCACCCAGCAACCTAGGGACTCCCCGGACCCGGCGGTGCCCAAGTACGGCTCCGGCTGCTGGTGATAGAGTCATATACTGTTTTTGTTAAGTAAGTTTCAGGGAGAACCACAAGGTCTGAAGTAACACACGTGGGCCTGGTCCCCACACAGAGCTGCTCCCCTGGGTTTCCCGTTGTGTCCACCCTGCTACTCCTTCCAGAAATGTTCGACCCAAGTGTTTCCTATTGACTATGTCTGCAAGAATTTTACTTAAACATAATCCAAATTTTAGTAACAGTCACTAACTTATAAAATGTATTATTTACATTGAACTCCAAAGCACAAAACTCCCACAAAGCGATAGAGCTCAGGCAGTCCTCCGAGGGTGCGGTGTGTGAGGCGCCCGCCAGGGGGCGGAGCGGCCGCTGGAAAGTTCCAGGCCACCCGGGCTCTGAGGTTCTTAGCCCAGTCTTGCGCCTGCAGGGCTGGGAGGCTAAGAGGACACTGTCTCAGGCCGAGGAGTCCCACCCTGCGAGGATGCCCAGCTCCCCGGGACAGGCTGCGAGGCCGCCCCGAGCCAGCGCCGGGCGCCCCCTTCCACCGCAGCCAACCCCCGCCCTCCGCCCGCGCCACCCCTCTGCCTGGTGCCGTGCCCAGCTCTGAGCCCCTCGAGGCCAAGCTGGCCCGGGATCGCCCACCACGCTGCCGTCAGCGGGGTGGCGGCTGGGCCAGGTCTCCGGAACGCCTCGGCCGCAGGAGCGCGTGGAAGGGAGGCGCCCTCACGCCACATCCCAGCCACTGGTTTGCCACTGCCCGGACCACTCCCGCCTGGCCGTGTCAGGGACCCTAGGCGCTCAGGTGCTGCGAGCCCCGTGCCGACTGCGCGGCGCAGCCGCACTTGCGGAAAGGGCAGCGGAAGATGAGGAGGGGAGGCGGAGCGCCCCGCGCCCGGGAGGCTGAGGGCGGAGGGTCGCGAGTGCGAGCCCCGCCCGGACAAGCTGGCCACTTATGGAGAGCCCGTGTCAAAAGAAGATAAGAAAGGGAAGAAACTGTTCAGTGTGAAAGCGCTAGGCTCATTCCATAGTACACAGAAAGAGACAGAGAAAGAGGCTAACACTTGATGGATGGTGTTAGGTACATCTCGGTTCCACTTGAAACTTGTGAGCACGCGACTTCTTCAGGAGGTTAAGGCAGCCTTTCTGTGCAAGCCGAAGGGTCCGTCTGCTACTCTGGCACAGCCCGTGCAGGCTGTGTGAAGCAAAGCTACTACCGGGGTCACTGCACACGTCAAAGGCCCTTGCATAATTTCAAGTGACACGCCTGTGCCGCCACGCACGTCGTAAACAGGCCGGTGGGTGTAAGGTACAGGCAGCAGCGCTCACTTCGTCCTGCTTGATGTGCCACGTATCACAGACAAGCCAAATGCCTCACATACAGCAGAGGTAGAAGCAGTGTTTACATTGAGATGGCCAAACATAGGCCCTCACCGGAGGGTCTCTGTGGCTCTGATGCACCCCGCAGGCACAGCGGGTTCTATATGTCTGTCTCCTCCTATTGCACCTGATACCCAAGGAACCTCGAGCGGTGCCATCCATCTTTTCTCCCTGCCAGACTGAACCACCAAAAAAGCAGCTTTGTCTCCTCTGCTCTGTCCCTCATGGAGGCCAAGATGACACTGGGTCTCTCTCCAGGTATGGAGGCTGCTGTGCCCAGGTAGCCCTGGGCCACCTGGTTCTGGGTGGGACAAAGGATACCCAGGCCCTGGGAATCTCATTCTCAGTCACAGTTGTGCTTCTGGGCCACTCAGTTGCCCTGAGTCTCACAGGGCCAGATGAACACCACCATCAGTGTATCTCCTGGGAGCCATGTCCCCAGGATCTCTCAGAAAGGTGGGAAGAGAGGGTTGGGGACCCCACCCACTGACTCCAACACCTGCTCCCTCAGAACTCGAGCTGCGCTCCAGGCAGGTGAGTCCACACAGCTGGGCTGTCTCGTCCGGTGTGTCTGGTGTCCTGATGACGGTGTCTCTTCCATCACTAATTGTCCTCCCACAAGAGACTCCACCCAAGGCCTGCCCCAGTCTCATGCCTGGCACCAGGGCTGTGTCCTTCTAGGAACGAGCAGGAAATCACGGACTGGACTTCCTGGAGCAGGTCACTTCCTGTACCCACACAGCTGGACCAGAGCAAAGCCAAGCGCAAAGCTCATCATTACCCTCCCAGGGGCAGCTTCTTCACCTGTGCCCACGAGGATTATGAGGCAGTGAGAAATGGCCGTGTCGGCCAGGATACTGGAGGAAACACTGCAACACCAGGAGGCACTAGGGAGAATCGGCCACTGCTCTCATGGTTGCCCGACTTCAAAGTTGTGCCTACACTTCGGAGCTAAGTGGTTCTCCATCTCCCAGAGCCTTCTGGCTTTGCAAGAGAAGCCCTAAATAGCCCAGCTGGTGGAGTCCAAGGTACACCAAGGCAGAGTGCGGAAGGAAGTTCATCGCAGATTGTACTGTCCACATGAGCAGGGCAGCACGGGCGCCTCATAGTCAGGGGCCCTGGGGACCCTGATGCACACTCCACGGCACATAGGCAGTGCCTGCCCAGCGGCAGAGGGGCTTGGTTCTGGGTTCACTGCCAGGACCTCTCATTCACACTGGGAGACTCACTGTAGCCCACCTAACCCGGCACCGAGCGGATCTCATGTATTTGCCTGGGTGTGCTGGTGGTGAGTAGAAAAGGCCCCATCCCTTCTTTCTTCCACATTTCTCCTCCCCCTCATGCTCTGAAAATCTCCTTTCCAAACTCAGTGCACCCCAACCTCGCACATGTGATATGTGCAGACTTCTGCCCGTGGCTAGAGTTAAAGGAGGGATGACTGCCCATGCCACTGTGCCAGTCAGAGGAGCCTCACAACACTGTGCTGTTTAGAATACCTGCTTCACCCTGAAGCACAGCCCTTGAAGTGACAACACAGGTATGAGGAATTTCTCTTTCTTCTCAGTTTGACTTTCAGAAATGTGACAGTGTGAGCTTGATCGTGACAGGTGGCAGTGAACCTCCATGTCTGGGTGGCACCAGGGGCAGTGGGGACTACAGAGAGCTGGAGAGGGCAGTGGCTGCCTATGGCAGAAGCTGCAGTCATGTACTAAGCAGAAGAAAATCAAAAATCTAGATTTTCTCCCCCACCCTGAGTTGAACCCAGGGCCTCTGCACTGAGCTCTTCCCCTAACAGCTCCCCCGCAATCTTATTTTGAAAGATAATCTAAGTTGCTAAATAGCCCAGGCTAGGCTCTAATTCGTAGTCCTCCTGCCTCAGCCTCCCAGGGTGCTGGGATTATAGGCATGGACTGCCATCACACTCAGCACCAATTTTAAATATGAACTATTAGCTTAAAAACTTTTCATCAAGTCAACCACCTTGCTACCTCCCTTCAGGGACTGGAAGAAATACAATGGGACAGAAGAGCCACTCTGAAGGTCAGGAACCCAGCACCATAGACCCAAGTCTGACACCAGCTCACGCTCTTCCCTGAGCAAGGCACCTAATCATGCCAGGCCACGTCTTAAAAGTTTAGAGGTCCAAAACTTTCAGCCCCAAGTTACAATATGATCCATCAAGTATATTTTCTAGACAGTGTTACCAAGAGCACCAGGTGGCCTTCGTGTAGCCACACTGTGTGGTAGATATAACCACACGCGTGCACTTTTATCTGACCAGACTTCCTGTGCCACACTTCCTGCTCATTGCCTCTCCTGGCACCGTGACCAGAAGTACCTCCATGAGACAGAACCCTCCTGGGCCCCCCGAGTCCAACCCAAGGCTGCAGGAGCTGAGTCAGGGTGGGGCTGGCCAACAGGCTGACCTGACCACAGTACTTGCTGGGCAAGTTCACACTGCAACAAGCATTGTGGTCGCCACCACCCTATGGGAGCTGACACAAGCCTTCCAAGTATTTAGCCTGCCAGGCACAAGAGTGCACAGGGTTTCAGACAGGACACCTTGTTTTCCAGGGTATGAGGGAAGGAAATATAAAATTAAGCTGGGAAATAACGAAGGATGTGCAAATGAAGAGCCACCACCCCCAGTGAAGGTTAAAATAAGCACATTTCAGGGCAAATGACAACGTCTGCATTCCTGTGGTCACATTAACCTTGGCTCAGGCAAGTGAAGGCCCGGGAATGGTAGAAACCAAGGGGAAGACCACCGGCGGCTTCTTCACTGGTGCTGTCTTGCGGCAGAGCTTGACTCTGAGTGACACAAGGACAGTGACCTGGCACTTCCATTCCTGAGAGCTTCGCATACCAGTTGCAGACTACAGGGCTTCTTTACTTTGCTATTGGCCACTTCCAATGAGTGCCTAGGATGTTTCCAAGAATGATCACCTCTGGTCCCAAACCAGCTGTGATCTGGTCACTCACTTCAGTTTCCAGTGAGGGGTGTCCTGGACTGTGCTGTTCCCTATGCGCCCTGTTAGTTTAGGTAACCAGAGTGCTGACCAGGAGCTTAGCTGTCCTGCGCTTGTCCCTGTGCATGTATCCCATGCTGGGTGCTCTCCCTGAGGGGGGAGAGCCGCTTCCCATCTCAATGTGGGCGCTCAGGGCCACAACTCTCCAGTGCAGGGTCACAGGTTCGCAGTCACAACCCTACTGCATCCTCTGCTTCTGTCTTGATTGCCTACCTTCCCTGAAAAACAAAATAGTAGGATATAAACTTACATGCGCTTGTAAAAATATAAGCTCCATGGAAATAAGGGCTTTGTGTCTTGTTAATCACACACTCTGGGAACACACTCGAATGGTGTCTTGCATACAGCAGGTGCCTGAAAAATACTAACAGAAAAAATGGCCAGGGGACGGACCCAGCCTGCAAATGCCTGTGGTGCTGTGGTAAGCCGAACAGACGGAGGGTTGCTGTCCCTACAGGCCACAGGCTCCAGGAAGTCAACCTCTGAGCAGTGGAGGGCAGTGTGAGGGGTGTGGTGTGCATGGCTTCCTCCTGGGTCTGGGTCCCCACAGGGCTGGCAAGAGGGGGCAGGGTATGGCACAAAGGGGGTGGGAGGGGCCTGGGCCACATCGGAGCGCTCCTCTCAGCACCCAGCTGCTGAAATACTTTAGTAGGTAGGGAAGTGACGCAATAGCTTTATGCCTTGTAAAGATATTTCTGGTGGCAGTGAAGGCAACTAATTAAAGAACAGAACAAAGCATTTAAGAGGTTGTTGTCTTATCCAGATTAAAAAAATGTAAAGGATACAAACTATTTGTGGCAAGAGATGCGGAGGCCACGGGGGAAGCTAGGAAGAAGGCAGTCAGGGCTTGAGGGAGGGAGGTATGGGGGGCAGTTCTGGTCTGTGCTGGGGAGACTGTGACATTCTCCAATGAGCGGCCTTCGTGTGGGACCTGAGCCTGCCTGCTTCTGCCTGGAGTGCAGCAGGAATGGCGCCCACACCCTGCACAGGCTGCTTCAACTGTGTGCTCAGAGCGGGCATTGGTCAGCTGCCTGGTCACCACAGGTGCTAGGTAGAGATGTGCCTGTTTCCTAGGGGAAGAGCCCACCAGAAGGCAGGATTTCACCGCTGCTGAGGAAATGCTAAGGTGATCACACTGAAAAATCAGTGGACTTATGCTGGGTCCGTAAATCAGATCTAAAGATTGGGTCCCAGTTCCTCACCTGTGCCCCCTTCTCTCAGCTTTAATCACTAATTTAGCTGCAGACCCCCAAGGCAGCCCTTTGCCAACCCCAACACTTCTGACCTCACAGGCTCTGCAGGTAAGCACAGCTGGCTGTGTGGCCAGAGATCCACAGGCTCCCCATCCCACAGGATAGGCTACCGAATGTGAAAAACATGGCTTGAATCCTGCCCTTGTCACCAGGAGCTGTGTGATCCTCGGCAAGCCAGGTGGCCTCTCTGAGCCTGTCCTACCCTTACCAAGCAAGCAGGGAGGAGATCTAACTTACCTCGGGGTAATTCTGGTGATCCAATGAGTTAATGTTTACAAATTAGCTAGAAAAAAGCCTAGCACACAGCAAGTGCTAACTACAAGCTAATTCCTATGACAACAATCTCTCCTAGTCCCCCACACCCTGCCAAGGCCCCAAAGCTACAAAAGTGCCCTGACAAGGTGAGGACAAGGCCTCAGTCCTCTGTAGCACAATTCCACGGGGTGCCAAAGCCATGCAGCTGCACAAGTGTTTTTCTGAAATTAGTGCTATAGCTCTTCACACTGTTATTTACACACACACCACCCCCCTCAGCCCATGCAAGAACAGCATCCAAAAGACCTGAGTCCCTGGCAGCAAGGCTAGGAGACATGAGTGGCAGCCGCCCTGGCCTGCCTCCTCCTCTTGGGTTGTTACAAGGTCAGGTGGGTGCCTGCTGGCTGTGTTCCCTAGGGAGGGGTTCTGCCCCAGCCTCCTTCCTTCTGTCCCAACAAGACTTCTGGAGTCCCCTCCCAGTCGCACATCCTGACATGGGCTTTCACATGATCTCTGACAGAGAAGTACCTGTCAGTTGTCTTAGCAATAAAACAGGGAGAAGAAAATAGCTTAAACATGACATTGTTTACATCAGCATCAAAAACCTCCAATAGCCAGGCGTACATTTAATAAAAAGTGTGAGACTTCTACATAGAAAACCACGAAACATTCTAGGAAAAATTAAAGGTGACATTAAGGAAGGCCTGCAAGATCAGGGAAGATGCTCAATTCCTAGACATAAGTTCCTGTACACTGTTTGCCAGTGTTCACTAAATGTTTTTAGTTTAAAAACTAAATTTAGTGAACTAGTGCTCACTAAATTCCTGTTTGCTCAATTCCTGTATACTGTTCACTAGTATACAGGCTATGGTCTTGAACTGGTCTAAGATTTACTGTGATTCCAATCAAACCTCAACAATTTTCATGGAAGTTAGCAAAATCGTCCTATATTTTGTATGAAACAGCAAACCAAGATGATCTTTTAAAAAACAAAACAAAGTTACAAGACTTATACTACCAGATGTCAAGATTTACAAAATTACGGCAATTGGGTCAGCATGGTATTAGCACAAGCTTTTGCCAGCTAGTGCATAAAGACACAGGCAGAGACTCACAGAAGAGTTTAGGAACAGCCCAGCAAGGAAAGTCCTCCTGCGTGTGACAGTAACATCCTAGAGGACAAGAAGATGTTTTTTACTACACCAGCCATGGCACTCAGTCACCAAAGGACTGTGGACATACAAGTGAAAGGCCTGATGATTAGACTTCTGGAGGATGATACAGGAGAGCCTCACACCTGGGGTCGGGGAGTGAGGTCTAATGCAGGACATGGGTGCATAGGCCATAAAGGTAGCATCTGGTGAACTGGATTTCATTCAGGACACCTGCCCTTCAGGCCCAGTAGGGGGAGTCCTCTGCAGATGAACATCTACAAAGACTGAAACCACAAATCAGTAAAAGGCAACACAATCTGAAAGGGGCAATGGCCAAAGACTTCAGAAGGCATTTCCTGGACGAGAAGGTACAAAGGTAAAAGCTGTGTCTGTGGGCTGCGTCTGAGCTCAGCATCAGCACGCATCAGAGAGGTGCAGAGGGAGCTACGTGAGATGCCGGCAGCGTGTGCTTCGCGACCTGGGCAGCGGCCTAAAGCAGCCGAGTTGTATGCGCAGTGTAGATTTGCACCCTCCTCTCTATCTAGGGTGGTACTTTAATTAAAATCATTACTAAAAGAGAGGCTTAACCGCAACTGAATGCAATGTGTGGGCCTTTTGCGTCTTGCTTTATACAAGCTAACGGTTAAAAAAATTGTGAGATAATTGGGGAGATTTGAACACTAGCTCCCTTAGAGAATATTTAAGGGAGTTTCAATTCCTTTAGGTGTTACGATGGTACTGTGGCAATGTTGTCCAAGTGCTCTTATCTTTTAGAACTACATACTGAAATATAAATATACATCTTGTAATTAAAATAATATCTTGGATTCCCTTCAAAATGTTCACAAGGGAAAGACAGATAAACTAGGAAGAGATGCATAGCCAACAGTGGGAGCATGGAAACCACTGTGCCATTCCTTCCACCTTCATGTACACTTAAAATCTTGCATAGTAGAAACATTAAAACTAGTGAACGAGGTCTCCCTCTTTTCAGCTACTTATGACTCCTCTACCACACCTCTACACACCGACAGAATAAGGTTAGGCAGTAACAATGGGAACCACAGAACTGAACCCCTAGGTTACAGGGTGTTGGAGTTTGGGGTTTTGCAAGGGGAACAAAACAATACCGGACACATTTTATAAGATTATTTATAACAGTCATCCAAAGAATCACATACAAAAGAGAGTGCAGGAAATCTGTCCACACACCAAGGACCAAAGGATTCAGCTGAGGGCCTCGATCCCAGGGAAATGTCCTGCGTGAGTTCAGCTGAAGACCTACAGCCTATAACAATACCTCCCATGAGTCCAACTGGAGGGCTAGAGCCCATGACAATGTCTCATGCAGGCCTGGGAAGGCCCAAAGGTCAGTGGTGGAAGCTAAAAAGTCTGTGGCAGAAGGATGAAGGACTTGTGCTAGCAGGCTGAGGGATCTGAACTGGAGCCAGGAAGTGACGCTCAAAGTAAGAACCAGAGCTCCCCCCAAAAGTACCAGAGTCATCCTCAGCAATAGTGAGGTCCCGAGCCCCCCCAGTGAGGAAAGCTGAGTTCCCATCAGGAAGCCAACGCAGCAAGCTTCTCCAGGAGACTGAGCTATGTACTGTCTTCCCCTCCAGAGCCAGGAAGAGATGCTAAAAGTGAGGACCAGAGCTCCCCCAAAGTGAGCCGTAGCCATTCTCAACGACAAGGTCCTGAGCTCCTCCTCTGATGAGAATAGCCAAGCTCATCAGGAAAACCAACATGACAAGTTCCTCCAGCAGAATAGCCCAAGAGAACCAGCAGCTCCCTAACAGCTTCTCAAACAGTTTCTACCAGTCCCAACAGCCTCGAAACTTCCTCTTCGTTCTGCCTCTTATGCTGCCAGCAACAATCCTCAGGTCGGCCTCCCACACCCAGCACCAACCACACTGGTTCAGTTTAGCTGAGTGTTATCAAATTGACCACCAGTTGTCAACCCACCACACAGGGACATCAAGAAGTCATCCTGGGCGATGTAAAAAGAACTGAGGTGCATTACACACACACACCAACTTGCCATGAGTGCGATCATTATGTATTGGCAACATGTACTAACAAAAGTAGAAGTTCAAATAAAGCCATTTTGAGCCTCTCTCATCTTCAGGCAGTCTTACCGGAGCAGAAACCAAGGCACAGCTGCATACTGCCTGGCCCAGGTGATACAGGGTGTTGGCACTCAAAGAATCAGCTGGGATGGGGAGACAAACCTAAAAATATATGTATTTTTTGTACTGGGGATCAAACTCATGGCCTCCCACTTGCCCAGGCAGGTACTCTGCCCCTGAGCTGTATCCCCAGCTCTCCTTAATATTTTAAAGCAAATCCAAGATATATAATTATTAATATTAATATAAGATACAGTATTTATATTTCAGTATGTAGCTTTAGAAGGACAGAATGCTTTTGGAAGGCATTGTTACAGTACCATCATGACACCTGCAGCCTCCCCAAGCCCACCCAGCCTTTTCTGCTATGTTGACCTTGACCCATGACTGGGGTCTTTGGGCCTTTCTCTGCCTACTGACGTGGCTGAAACTGCCACAAAATCAAGCACGCATAAATCCATGAAAAAAACAAGTTCAGCTCTTTCTTATCCCAGGGTCCATACTTTTGGAGGCTACAGTTCAGAAACCCTCCTCAGATACATGCAGTGGCTATAAAACACAGCTGGCGAGGCCCTCACACTCTGAGACTGTCAGACCTCCAGGCCAGGGCCATCCCCTCCACAGGAAGAAAATGCATCTGGTCCTCCCTGCTCCAGCACACATCAGGATGCAGTGCCCCAAGTCGGCCAATCTCCAGGTCTGCAGCATCGCTGTGCTGTTCCTATCAGGAGAATGAATCCTTTCTGCGAGGACTTTTTGGAGAAATCAAGTTTTATCATTGATACAGAGCTTTCAGGCACCCCTGCAATTGCTTTCGTAGGAAGGAAAACCTCTCAGTGTCACCCAGACACATGTATCTACTACAATCAGGCTGATCAAATGATACGGGATTCCAAAGTGAGGGGCCAACACTTCCTACAAACCAAAAGAGCAAAGTTCAAAAATTAATCTACATGCCACCCCCATTGTTCTTCTAATCTCTCAGGAATTAAACAGTGAGTTCCTCAGAGCCGCCCACCAGCCATGTCTGAGCAGCAGTGTTCTGTGCGGGGCTTGAGTATCGGATTTTCAGTCACACTGCAGTTACCTGATATCAAATCTTCTGCTTCAATTTCTCCTCTTTAAAATGTGGCTGATACTGTGAGCCACTGTCTTTTGGAAGTGATAATGCAGATTACACGGTAGAAGGGAATGTGCTTTGTTTAATTTTGTTAGTAGTATAGGATTAGAAAAATTGACTAGACAATTTTAGTAATGCCCATAAGATGAAAATCCTGTATCAAAAGTCATCCATAAAATGGACTGAACAAAACTACAGAAACTGTATAGAGCATTGAAGATGGACTTTCTTTCAAAAAAGGAAGAAAGTTGTGCTTTTTTGATCTCGCAGAGGTTGGCATTAACAAACACAATGTAGCTATGTTTATCTTTTGAGTATTAGAGGATTAGAGAATTTATAAAGCAAGCATTTTCATTTGTATTTGTAATTACTAAGGTTGCTAGATACATTAACACGAAGGAATACAGAAGTCTATTCTAATCAGAGATGAATTAAATTTGAAGTCTGAAATAGGAAAAACTAACGTTAAAAGAGGTAGAAACTGGTAAGAGTAATAGTATATTAGCAAACCACTCTATTCAGGTAACTTCATGTGATGAAAATAGTATTTGAATTTGGTACTATGTTCCCTTTGAATCTCCTCCAGAAATAAGCATTTACCAGCCCAGTTAGATTTTGGTAGTTTCTCATAAGCTGTCAAAAACCTTAACCTTTTAAAAACCAAGTGTAAGTTTACATATAGATAATAAATGATAGGACAAATACTTTTGATGTCATTCTTGAGTTTAAAGGAAAAATAATGCTTCTCTAAAGATTTACTTTGCCTTACTACAAAAGGAAAAAACCTAAATACCAGAACTTTTTCCCTACAATATCAAAGTCTATAATTTTATGTTTCTAATTTTTTGTTATGGTGCATGTGTTCACACTTGAAAAACATGCCTCTGTCCCTTCCTGTGGTATTTCGTCTTTGCTTTGTATTTGTAATCTAGACACACAGTGGGACACGGTATTAAGAGCACCTTTTAAAGGAGAATATGTGACGCTCAGGGGGAATTAGTAGCTGATTTTGTCTTGGTTTGGTTATTTTTATGAGTGAAATTTTGAGCAGAACGACAGAAATAATTTGGGTTGCAGTGATGGTCTTTTTTATGTGTTCTTGGTGGTAAAAATTATTCTTGCTTTCTTATGTTTTCATATTTATTTCTTTTTAAAAAATGTGTTGTTACATGAGTGTCAGTGATCCTAAAAAAAAAAAAAAAAGAAACGTGGCTGATAATTGTGCATCCCCTAAGGTCGATGGGAAGATCAAAACAGCTCAATGCTCAGAGCAGTGCCTGGCACACACAATGAGCTGGTCCTTAACATCACCTGGTCACTCCTGCTGCGGATGTCTGTTGCCCCAGCAGGGACTGTTGCTGCAACTCCGTGGCTGAACCTTCCAGACACACCGTCTCTATGCCACTGCTGTCAGTCCCCTGGGAGAGAAGGCACTCTGAGGTAGGGGCTCTCAGGTCGAGCAGCTGTGTGATGGGGAAAGCGGCTCCCTGCGGGAGGAGGTAAAGCCTTGTTTTGGGGTGGCAGCGCTCTCAGCTCCTGGCTGCTGGGTACAGTGCTGCTTGCTGGGCCCCAGGATGCCCAGCAGGTCCCTTTGCTCTCTGGCTAACATGTGTGTCTGGCCTTTCATTCAACACACTTTTTAAAAAGTTAGGCTCTCAGAGTTCACAATTGCCTATGCAGTTTTTAGGTGCTGGGAACTGACCCAGGGCCTCATGTATGCTAGGCACCTACTCTACTTACTCTATATATCTCAACAATATTAATTATATTAAATATATATTACCCTATATATATTACTCAATAACATATATATATACACACACATATATAAATAAACCTGGCCCCCCCATATATATACACATTGTGTATACACTACACACACACACACACACACACACATATATATATATTCTATATCTCCTGGGGGATTAAAACCCAGGCCTTTTTTATTTTGAGACAGGGTCTTGCTAAGTTGTCCAGGCTGGGCTCAAACTTGAGATCCTCTTGGCTCAGCCTCCCACAGGTGCGATATCATACCTGTGCTATCATACCCTGCCTCCTTTCAATAATTTTTAAACTTTATAAAGAACTGCTTACTACACTATTTAAATGTTTAAGTGTCTAATCATTGGTCTGTAACCTCTATGAGCGATGCAAACACATTTTCTTATAAAAATTAGAATTTGCTTATTCATGGTCAGAACTGTGCATTACGATTGATAATTATGGCTACTGCCATGCCAGGCAATGCAGCTTGTTTGAGACTGAGAACAGAGAAGGCTGCCTGAGGGTCCACAGCCTATGTGAGAGCTCTGGGGTGAATGATTATTTATCTACTTTTCAAAGTTAATAAACGGCAACATATTTTTTCCTTCTATTCCCCAAATGAGTTTAACCAAATAAGAGACAGGGGAGTGTATGAGCAAACACAGTAGTCCGAGAATATAAGAACTACATGCAATGAAAGATCTTAAAAAAAACATGTATTTAATGTTAGTGAGATACACATAATATTGGCTTATCTAGCATGTTTTACTATGGTTAAGTACTCATGAGGACTTCGATTGGTTCTGAATATTCTTTTAAAATCAAAATAAACCCTGACAGTTTTAAAAAATATTTATAGTTAGAAAATGCAAACACTGAGAAAAAGTATAAAATGCAATCACAACCTTGATCTCTCATACCGGCCCTGCTACCCAAGATAAGCCACTGCTACTTTTCTGTCTTACCAGAAAAATAAGAGGTATACATATTCATTCACCAAAACGAGTATGTATTATACACCATGCTTTGTAACAGGTATTTCCCACTGAACAGCATGCTTTGCCACGCCGTTCTCTTCAGCACGTGGTGGTTACTGCTTTCTTCTTGCTCTTGCTAGCGATGGTGGGGGGATATTTGGTACCAGTAGTGGCCTTACAGCATTTTCATGTGACCCTACCCCAAAGTTCACGCTGGAGTTACAAACTCCTCCACGCTTTGTGGAGGGGAAAGAGGAATCTTGCTTCTGTGGTTCATCTCAGTTCCTTCCGATGTCTGAACGGTTGTTATTCATAGCAGGTGGGCCTTGGGACACCTTGAGATGCGTCACCTGGGAGCAAGGTAAACTCTGCTCGTTAGAGAAGAGGCCCTGGGGCCCCCCGCCAAGAGAGGCACCCCCAGTACTCACAGCATGAAGAGCACCGCAGACGGGCATAAAGGGGCAAGTGCAGAGACACAGCCACCAGGGGAGACCTGCGGGGTGCTGCGGCCTTTGGGGTTTGTGGAGGACAGGCACGAGTGGGCTACTCCACCCTGCTGGTCTTGGACCATGACGCTGAAACCCCTGGGGTGGGGAAGTGACCGGAGTCCTCAGCTCAGGAATTATCAGTAACGAAACCACTTCACACCTTAGCTGCTGCAGCACTTAGCTGCTTCACATCTTTTTTAAATGACCAAGAATATAGTTTTCATCTGGAAACATTTTAACACAGTATTTTCCCAAATATTTGTTCTACTCGTGATCTGATTTGACCCACACATCAACCCCATCTGACCAGCCAGCCAGGTCACTATCCTCACCTAGGAGCCCACGCACGGAATAAGTCACGTGACTGTCCAAGGCCAACCGGCCGCCCAGGTCCTGACCCTAAATACTCCTAGGGGCCACTCCTGAATTCTTCCACGCCTACACAAGTCCGACAGGTCCAGTGTGCCAATGTTACCACCTCACGCACAGAAAAGCAAGCATGAAGCTAAGGATGTAAACACACACATTCCCCCTCTCAGAGTCATCGGAGTTCCTGAAAAATCCCTCTTCCTAACAGAAATTTCATCACCTAAATACTGCTATTACTCAGTATGAGGTTGGGAAGACAAATGTAAATCTTTTATGTATTTATTTTGTGCTAGTGGGGAGCAAACCTAGGGCCTCATGGCACTCTATCGTGGGTCACAGCCCAAGCTCTTAAAATTAAACCCTGACAGGAAAATAAATATCCACTAGCTTCAGAAAGTCCTGAGAACATTTTGGATTTTAGGCTTTAGTGTAAACTCCATCATCTTTTACTTCTCTCAGTGAAGATCCTGCGTTGGGCAGTCCAGGGAGCAGCCAATTGTTTACCCCATGCCTACTTCTTGAGTGGCCTTCCGGTCAGGCAGAACTGACTGCAGGTGAGCAGTTCTGAAGCTGTTTCAAGAATGACCTACACAAGAAAGGACCTACACCCCTCTGATGGCTCACAATTACCCAGGTATTTCCTATGCTTTTGCATTTTCCAACTTCACTTTTTAAAATAATGGTTATGGCCCTCTGAGGCGATTTTACGACTCACAAAGGGGTCAGGACCCGTAATCTAAAAAGCACTGGTGATTAGGGAGCTTACCATGGAGTTTACAGCCATCTGAGACAGGAGGGCCTTGCAGGTCCGACAGCTCAGCAGCCACGCCGGAAACTCACTCCACCTTGTCCCCACCAGGAGGCAACCTGAGTGCCCTGTGAGAATACACCTAGGACAAGAGGTGCCTCTCATCTGGAACCTATCACCGGGTCAGAACCCTGGGACACACACAGAAAATGAGTACAAATGGCACAAAATCCCAATTACACACTCAATTCCTTTTTTCTAAGAAACAAGTCGTATCTTCACCCTCAAACCCACCTTAGTCTTTTCCAGGAAGAGTGTGGAAGGCAAAAGCAAGGGACGGAGACAGGAGTCTCAGAAGGCCCCTCCGATGGCCTGCATAAGGGCTAGGGTCCTAGCAGCTCTCAAGAGAGGCAGCCACTGAATCTGAGGGGTCTGGTAAGTGACACATGACATCAGGCTGGGAGGCTCAGTCAGGAAGGGCTCCCCCACAGAGGCTCAAAACCAGCTGGATCTTGAATGACTAAGTGGAATCCGCTGGAGAAAGGATGAGTGATAGTCACGGACGCAGTAGTGAGTCCAGGTATCCTGGGGGACAGCAGCCAAGGTTCATACATAGGAGCAGTAAGACAGAAAACCTCCTCACAAATATGCATTATTGTGTTAATTAAAAATAAAAAATAAAAATTTAACATGAAAGTTGTAGGGAAAGAGAAAAGCCTGAACTCTCGGTGGAAAGCCAGACAGACATGGGCTTCCATCCTGCAGACACGGGGTTACTGAAGGTGTCTGAGAGAGCAGACCAGCATTTCAAAATTATTCATTTGTAAGTGGACCTGAAACCTAGCTCTAGAAAGACCCAGAGTTCAGCCCACAGGATAGCAGTCCATGCTTGAATACAGACAAAAATGTGTGTGCGTGTGGGCTTCAGAAACTCGGATTTCTAGTAAGACCAGTCCTAGTTACCTAAAAAGTAGAAAAGCTGGGATATACGTATTTAGTTTAGAGCATGATGGAATCCAACTTCTTTTTCCTTTCATCCTTATTCTTTTGCTAATGAAGTGAGCCAGGTCTGCAGCTAGGTGATTGCTTCCTTCGTGAGAGCTATAGACTTTATTCAGAAGCCATGACTTTATCCATCCTCACGGTTGCTTGGGGCCGCTAAATTACAGTACTATAAACCATTTGGTAAAAATAAATTTTTGCATAACAATAACAACCCTTTTAATAATGAGGTTTCTGAAACTGATATATAAAGAAATCTCTGCAAGCCCTAATTGCCTAGTAACTCTGGCTTCCATGGACAGCGGCCCTAGAACCTCAGCCACACTCAGGCTCTCAGAGAACAGGAATGACAGCTGTGTCACGCTGCAATTACAGCTGCCACCCGGCAGCATGTTTAAGAGATGAGACCCACAACGCTAAATAACCTCTTTAAAGTCTGCTTTGGTCCTCTTCTCCTGTCCTTCAGTCTACCCATCAGTGGGGCTTGGGATCTCTGTGTGTGGCGCTGGGCAAGAAACCCAAGCAAAGCTTCCCACATGCTAGGGAAGGCTCTACCACTGAGCGACATTGCCAGCCCTTTCTAAGATTCTGAGATGGGTCTCTACAAATTGCCCAAACTGATCTCAAACTTCTGATCCACCTGCCTCAGCCTCACAAGTAGTCGGAATTACGCTCAGGATTCATTGATTTCCCATCAGCATCATTTTTTACTGTATTACTAAATTTAAAAAGGGCTGCCTTCAAAAGACTCGAGGTCACTGAGTTATTAAGTTTGTAAATTTGTAATATACACACGTATTACTGAATCTTTAGCCTGGCATGGTGGAGTACGCCTGTAAACGCAGCATTCTTGGAGGCGGAGGCAGAGGCAAAAGGATCACAAGCCTGAGCTTAGCTTGGGCAAAACTATCTCAAAATAAGAAAATATATTTACAAGGGGTTGGACTAGGCTGGGCTAGGGATGGGGCTCGGCGCCAAAACCCTAGGTCAACCCTGCAGCAATCCCCTCCCAAGGTACAGACTCCTCAAACTCTTGCGCAAACGCCCTACTTCTCGAACCCACGGCCCCAGGCCGCGGGCGCTCTGCGCGGCAGCTTCGATTTACCCAAGTTAGTCACAGGTCGCCCGAAGTTTCGAGCCCGGGTCTGCATCGGCTGTGGCTGCAGACCCGGGTCAGGCAGAGACCCGCGGGCGGCCCTGAGCCACACACACAGGCCTCGGCCTGCGCCCTAAGCTTAGTTCTCCGGCCTCCGGGCGGCGCCGCGGGCGACCCAGCCTCGGGCGGAACCTGCGCGGGCCGGAACCAGGAGCGGGCGGGCCTGCAGGGGCCGGGCCAAGCTGGGCCGGAGCCGAGAGCGAGCCGGAACCAGGAGACGACAGGGCAGCGCCGGGCACGGTCCGGCAGGGAACTGCTGGGATCAGAGTCGGGCGGAACCGGGGTCAGCGAGCAGCACGGGACCGGCCAGGCAGAAACCGCGGCGGGCCGAGCGGCGGGGGCGGCCGCACGCACTGACAGCGCCGCACCTGCCGCCGGAAGTGGGCGAGCGCAGTGCAGGCATTTCCGGTGACGCGCGCGCCGGACTCCATTAGGCAGCAGCTGGGGAGGAATCAACACCGGAGCGGCGCGGCGACCCGAGCACACAGGCGGCCGCTCCCCGCGCCCCACCGTTCCGCTCGGCCCGCGCCCGCGCCGCGGAGGGGGCAGGGCCCGGGCCCCCGCGCCTGGCGCGCCCCGGCCCACGCCCGCCCGACCCCCGCCGCGCCCCGCCGGCCGCCCACCACGGCCTCTCTCGGCGAGGAAACTCTGGCCTCCGCTTCCTCCTCCTCCGACTCGGACGCCGGCGGAGCCTCCCCGCCCCCGCGGAAGAAGCCCCGCGCCTCGGCGGCGGAGGGGGCAGGAGAGCTCGGGGCCCCGGCCGGCCGCGCAGGCCCGCGCCCGCCGCCCGCGGCGGAGGTGGAGGTGGCGGGGCCGCTCGGCGGCGGCGTCATGCAGGCCAACGGCGCGGGCGGCGGCGGCGCGGGCCCGGGCCCCGAGCTCGCCTGCCCGGCGGCGCACAACGGCGAGGCGGCGGCCGAGCTGGCCCACGCCAACGGGTTACCGCCGCCCGGGCCCGCCGCCGCCAACAATGGCAGCGCCGCCGGCCACCACGGGGTCCCCGGCGGGGCCGCCGCCGCCCCGGCGCCCGCCACCGCCGCCCTGGCCGCCCCCGAGCTGGGCAGCGGCCTGAAGAAGAAGAAGCGGCTGTCGCAGTCAGACGAGGACGTCATCCGGCTTATCGGGCAGCACCTGAACGGCTTGGGGCTCAAGTAGGTGCCGCCTGCGGGCCGGGCCGGGCCGGGGTCGGGGGTATCAAGGGGACGGGGACGGGAGCCCCCGCCCGATCCGCGCACTTCGAGCCCTGATTGATTGTACGTCCATGAAGACTGACGCGAGTGTTCGGGGGGGGGGCAGGGGCGAGCCTGGGGAAATAATGAATCTCGGAGGATTTGTTTTTCGAGTGTCTCAGAGACATCTTTGTGGGACACCTCCCCACCCCCAGCCGTGACAACAACCCAGGCAAACCACCAATCAGCAGAGGCAGCCACCTACAAGTGTTTATGGGAACGCGAGGCTGGGCGCTTTGGGAAGGGGGGCTGAGTGCATCTGACGGGATAATGAAGTGGGCTGCCCTGTGTGTGCAGCAGGCCTCGCGGTAACTAGGCTGGAGTCCCAGTTTAAAACCGTCCAGGTGATTGCCTCTGAAACAGGGACTTCTGATCCAGTGAATCATTTGTTTTGAAACCCAGTGTAAATGGTTTTGTGTAGCTAACGTTAGACTGAAGGTAGACATCGGCTTTGGCCCCAAACCACTGCTGTGTGTACACACAAAAAAGCGAGAGGGTAGGAGGGTGGGTTTGGGGAGCCCGATGGAGGGGCCAGAACCAGGATGAGGTGAGGCTGGGAAAAACATGCAGCAGTTCCTGACTTAAAAGTGTGGGATGAAGAATTAGGCTGGTCAGTGTGTAGTGTTGTATTCATGGATTTGCTGGGGAGTGGGGAAGACAGCTCTTTAAAGAGACAAGTAAGTTGCTTCTTAGGTGGATGGCTGCACTGTCTGGTTGGGAAAACAGGTAGACCGAGGAAAGCATTACATTGAAACCGACAGGCAAGCCTGCTAAAGAAGGTTCTTAGGTATCAAAGTACCAGGGAGAAGGAACCACATTTGATGAATTCCTTTTTAAGATGTCAAAAATAACAGTGGCCGGGAGATTTACTTTATTCCCTGAGGAAAAGGATTAGGATGAAAACAGATTTTGTAAATGCTAACAGAACATGTTACCGAGACAAGAAAAAAGCTGACAGCTACAGGAGGAAATAACTCGTGACTGTTTGGAACCTACACCTTAGTAAATTTGCTATTTTTAGTCAAGAGAGATAGGAAATGGTTTTTGATGCTAGATTTATTTTAAAGATTGATCTAAAAAAAGATTGATCTAATAGAATTTCTGTGCAACCAGAAGGCTGCACCTGACACAGGTCATATGTCACTTCGGTGTGGAGATAAAGGTTTTATCTTTCAAAATGTAGTGCCATGGGTAGGTGGTTTTTTTTTTTTCACTTAATTTGACTAATTAGTTAAGATACATTTTTGGAAATTTTATACTTTGTTACATTTCTGACACATTAAGTAGCAAAAGTAGGAAGAAATTATTTGATTCTGGTTTCAGGAAAAGTTTTCAACTTGACTAGGAATAAATGTAGTTGACACTGAAGTCAAGTTTATTTAAGTAAATTAAAGCCACTTTTTTTCTTCATCATGAGGTTAGTTTGAAAACTTTGCAACTGTTTTGATAGACGGTAGTTGATTTGGAAGAAGACTGAAACAGAAAAGTTGGTCAGGTCTTTTTTACACTGTATCTCTCCTGCAGCCAGACTGTTGATCTCCTCATGCAAGAGTCAGGATGTCGTTTAGAACATCCTTCTGCCACCAAATTCCGAAATCATGTCATGGAAGGAGACTGGGATAAGGTAAAGTAGGGCATATAGAACTGTGTGACTGCTGCTAAAATTACATGTTGCATGTGCATTTTGTGACATCTCTGTTTTTCTTTTATACCAATTTTTGCAGGCAGAAAATGACCTGAATGAACTAAAGCCTTTAGTGCATTCTCCTCATGCTATTGTGGTAAGAGGCGCACTTGAAATCTCTCAAACGTTGTTGGGAATAATTGTGGTAAATACACTTTTGTTCTTAGTTTCACATTTATACTTATTTTAATAGGTTATTGATAACTCTAGGCATCCACCTCTTATAGAGAATAAGGCTTAAAAGTAGTTAAATTTTGTATAATTAAATTTTCAATCTAGAATTGTTTGTTTTAACATATGTTTTATGTTAAGGTCATACTTAGTAAATGTGTCCCATGAACCTAGTTTATAAGTTAAGCTCTAGAGATTATATTAAGAGCTCTCCATGCTTTTGGTGCTGTTGATGTGTTTTATACTTGTAAATGATACATTGTATTTTCATATTAATCAATATGAAGTGTGCTGTACAGAGAAAATGCTTGAGTGTCACATCCTCATACAGCTGTAATGCGCTGGAACGCTAATGCCCCTGTGAGTCTTTGGGGGTAATAATTAACTCAAACAACACCTCTTGGTGCTGGCCATGTTCAGTTCTTGGGTTCCAGCTGTGTGGGTTGACAGTGTTAGTGTGCATGATGTGTCACTGTGGCAGAGGAAGCAGGTTTGACCATTGGGCCCTGCTTACCTGCCTGATTTCCCTGACAAAATCAATTTCAACATTTAACTTGTCAGTCTTCTTCATAGGTCTCAATGAATCTTTTATACTGATGGGCTTCAGTGCTCCAGATGTTAGGGAAAGGAGGAGGGGGTACTTTTATTCCAAGTGCTGGTGCTCAGAAACCATGAAGAATCAGCTGCTGGCTGCTGGTTTTTTAACTTCTAGCTGATTCATTTCTTGTCAGAAGCAGTTTCCTGTCTGGTGGGGGAGGGAAAGAAGGCGAATAGGAAGTGAAGTAGGGAAACCAGCTGTTTGTTAAATATTAGTAAATGACTGTTCACATTTTGGTGGGGTGTGTGTGTGCTTGTTTTCTTAAATTGAGTCAAACATTAATCTTTTCTGCCTTTGCCTATAAACTTAACAGAGCCTAGTGTTTTTTTCTTTTGAAAAATCTTATTATGAAGTTTTCAAATTTGAGTATAAATTCTGTATGAAAATACAGTCCTAAAAATACAGTTCTTCAGGTGAATTAAAATTAAAGCATTGTGTAAACTGAAGAAAGGTAGTTGTAGATAATAAGGAGGAATCCTTTCTTTTTACAGCCTGTTCAGTCTGTAGAACATTCTAAGATCTAAAAAAAGATGAAGATTAAGTCCCTGGGTGAGCCTCACACCATCAAACTGTTTAGGTATTTATACAAAGAAAGGGGTTCCAACTTTTATTTCATTTTAAGCATTGGCAAATCAATTGCTTTTAAAGATTCAGCTTGGCTTTTTTTTATTTTTTTGAAGTTGCTTTTTCACCTTCCTAAATGTGTTTGCATTTATTCCTCTCCCCACCTCATCTCCAGAAGAAGATAATCTAATGTAAATGTAATCTTACGTTCTTAATAATAACTTAGAAGACAACTATTTAAGTTTTTTAACATAATTATTTTAATTGTATACTCAGACTCATTTGATGACTTTGTCTAGACTAAAATTGAACTTTATTTTTTAAACCTGAATGTTTTATTGATCCATTGTATTCCCCTCACTATATTGCCTTCTCCTTCCCATTTTTAAATGGTATCAAATGATACTGGGAGTAGCAGAAGTTGCTCTGGACTTTCTGGAAGCTGAATTCATGAATCATTAAAGTAAAATGGAAGTCTTGAGAGCCATGGTTTAAATATAATTCATTTCCCTTTTCCTTTCAGTTACTAAATTGGTACAGCTCGCCTTACAAGCATACTCCGCAGTTAGAACCACTACTGAGTTAGATAGGAGGCTGCTCTCCACAGTTAAACTTGCTGTGTGTCATAGTTCATACGTTTTCTTATACCCTGAAGTTCAGTCTGAGGGTTTGGGGGCTATAGCTCGTGGTAGAACCTTGCTTAGTATAAAGAAGGCCCTGGGTAAAATAAATCTGTTCTGTAAGAGAAAAGAGTAAAGCTGTCTGAACATTGGGTGAGATGAGGGCGGTGACAACAGAATGTGAAGCTTTTGTTCAAGCCATTGTAGTCATGTTGTCATGACTATTATGTTATCAGTTTCAGGTTTTTACTAAATATTTAAAAGAAGGAACTATTTCTGGGCCCAGAAATGTCAAAAGTGCATCAGAAACCAGAAAGTTTAATTGGAAGTGAGAGAACAGAAAAGGAGAGTTGCATTTCCTCACTTTTCTTTGTCTGCCCCCTCCCCCATGATCTTTTTAAAAAGTGTCAGTGCAGGTCCTGTCCCCATCTAAAAAGCTTCGTTTTTGGCTGATTTTTAAAATCTTTTCTATAAATAGTTAATATCATTTGTGAATTATAAGGTCTTTATTTTCTTGGGGTTATAGTTACATTTTGTGTTTTAAATTTTGGAAGGTGAAATACAGTTTTACTCCTTGTTTGTGAACAGATTCTTAGGAGGCTGCACATTTCTATCTTTTAACCAGATCTCTAGCTCTTTGGCTAAGAGTGTGTTGTTATGCACAATAGTAAGATTCAGTATCTGTCTGAAGATAGTCTTTGTCTTAATCTGGATAAAATGACTCATAGGGAAATGATGTTGTGCTGCCTTTATAGCATTCCCTGTATATACAGAAATGTGTGTTTATGTTGGCGTTTCTCAAAGTTTTAGTCTGCTTTCCTCCTCTCCGCCCTGCCTCTGCCCCTGCAGTGTGAGTGGCTTGCTCTGTCAGGATCATGATGGCAAATAAGGAGGAAGCAGCATTTGGGGCACTGTGCACACATGGAACGGGGAGCATTGGCCTTCATGACTAAGAAACACACAAACGACTTGCCCCAAGTTTGAAAAACAAATTCCCCAACTCCTAGTTGCCAAGAAAATTTAGTGAAGAAGTTAAATCACATGTTGGCTGGCTTCATGTGGTGGTTAAATGCAAGAACTCTTATGCAACTAGATAGGAATAAAAAGTACACTGGATTAAGTGAAACTTTTAACATAGTATTGATTATGGAAATGTATGAGCTCTTCATTTTATAAAGAGTTGAATTCTTTTCAGAAGATAAAATGGCAAGAGCATCCAGAAAAACTTCATATTTAAAAAAACCTTTTTTTTAAAGCTCTTTAGTTTCTTTGGTTTTTGTAAGCTGGTGAACTTTGAGGTAATTTTTATTTGACACATAAAAGGTTAACTTGAGGGTACATGTACAAAAAGTACTTGTCAAAGACATCTTGGTGATTAGTCTGTTTCTCAAACATTCCTGCTTTGATCTTAGTGTAAAATTTGGTAAGTGTGATTTTTCTAGAGTTACAGGAGCTTGTGTCTGAAACTTTAGATTGTTATCAAACATGAACAACATGTTTATGAAAGATATGTAACTATTTGCTTAACTTATATGAGCTTACTTTATTTCTAGAAAGTTTTATAAGCTTGTAGTTTGTGCCTTTTTTGTAAGTGTTCCTTAGTAGAAAATTTGGGAAAGCAGCTCATTGCACTCTTGGTTCTGTAAAAACACGGCACGTACCGTATTGTGACAGTGTAATTTTAATGATTTTAGGGTGAGCCTCTGAATAGATGAACACTGTGATTTAGGGTTTTATTTTAAATGGGCTTGAGATCCTTACCACTGTATGCCTTCGCTTGAGTCTCTGAACATGATCAGCATTTCTTACCTGACGTTCCTACCTGTGTCAGTTGGCTTGCTCTAGCACAAGTAACAAATTGGATAAAAGTGTCCCTACAGGCAATGTCCTTAAAGGTGTAAAAGAAATTCAAGATACTGAGGTCAGGCGTGGTAACGCATGCATTGGGGAGGCTGAGGCAGGATCATTATGACTTTGAGGCCAGCCTGAAGTGCATAGTGCGACCCTGTCTCGAAAAGATGAAAAAAAGAACAAGATACTATATTTACATCTTTCTCCCCAGTAAAAAACTAAGACTCTGATGAGCACTTTGAATTTAAAAGTACAATGACAAAGTAACACTAAAACATATTAAAGCCACTTCATTTTCGGGAAGAAACTAAATATAAAAGTGCCTCACAGTAAACCAGCGTACTTTATTGGGGGGGAACAAGCTGATAATAACTGCTTTATGGTTAAACACATCAGCAATCATTTTGTTGTAAATATGGACATTTAAGCATTGAGCCTTCTTAAAGAACTTCAGGCTCACGCTTTAGTGTTGGCAACCCTTCTTGGCCACCTAGGAGACAGTGAACCCATCCCTGCCTACTGCAGTCACAGGGACTGAAACACTAGCCTCTGGTCCGTTGTTCCATAGCTCACCTTATTCAGGATAAGCTAAAATCTGGCACTTCATCGTTCTATCCAGGGGCCTAGTTCTGCATTCTGGTCTACTTAGTCCCTCTTCACGTTGTAGCTTTTTTGTTTTGTTTTGTTAGTTGTTTGATTTTGGTTTTTTGTAGTGCTGGGCCTCACATATGCTAGGCAAGTGCTCTACCACTGAGCTACACCCTTAGCCCGTACATTGTGGCCTTTAAGTAATTCTCCCATTAGTTGATTTTTCTCCAGTTTTATCCAAAAAATGTTGCATAAAACCTCTTAATGCCCCTCTTGTAAAAGACATTTTCAAAAAATTTTGAGGTACCTCGTTTCTCTAAGCAACCACACTCCATTCTTACGTACTATGTCTAATAAATCCTTCCCATGTCTCTTTAAAAAAAAAAAATAAACAATTTTGAGATGCTTGGAATAGTTCGAAATGTTCATAAATTCTAGGAGAGTATTTTGAGATCAGACTTCACTTTTTCTTGTGTTGATGATGCCTTGGTCACTAATGATGTTCACAGATTTTGAGTTTTAATATTAAGATGTAGAGTTGAGTAAAGTCACATTTAATCTATTATGATTCTTTTAAACCAAAATATTTTAGTGATCTTGAAGACTTGTAAATCATTTTCAAAGGGCATAGTAGAATGGTTTCTACTGTTCTGTTTAGGCACAAACATTTTCTGAAACTACCATCAACTTTTTTCCCCTGACTGCTGCTTTCTGTCATGTCAGAGGATGAAGTTTCTGCTGCTGCAGCAGAAGTATCTGGAATACCTGGAGGATGGCAAGGTGCTGGAAGCACTTCAGGTTCTGCGCTGTGAACTGACGCCCCTGAAGTACAACACGGAGCGCATCCATGTCCTTAGTGGGTAAGGGAAACAGGATTGCAGCGCCTGGGTGGATCAGTGGGTGGTTATTTTTACAGAGATTACCACTGGCCAGCATTTTATTTCTTTAACATTTTTCCCAGGTAGAAATACCTGAACATTGTCAGATTCTTATATAATACTAGTCTAGCTAAATTCACTGGTGTTTGCATAGTCAACTTTTGTCATCCTAGGAAGCTATTCTCTAAGTTAAGAAAATAACCACAGGTACCAGGTTCTTGCAAGCGTGTCACATAACATTAGCCCGTCACTTTATGCTCACATCAGCCCTTTAACTGACCAAGTACCCAGGGCTTGGTCCTGGGCCCAGTCCCTTTTTCTGTCCCTACTCTTCCCTAGGTACTCTACACCATGCCTTCACATATTCTGTGTGCCTAGGGCTCCCAAGTCCACCTTTTCATCTGAACGCCCGGTGTGTAGCTAACAGCTTACAGGGCAGCTCCCCTTGGATTAGTCTTGACCCCAGTTGTATCTCTTCCCACTTGCATACACGCCTGGGCAGCTGTTAGTGAGTGGTAAGTCTTCCCAGTTGCTCACGTAAGGGACCTAACCCTTGCCCTTGTTCTCTCTTTTTCTTTTAACTTTGACCTGTAGGGCCTAACTGCAGAGACACTCCAGATTGTCTTTCCTTTCCATCTCCTCTGTTTCTGTCCTGGTTAAGCTATCGAATCTCTCCCAGAATATTACAGTAATTTCTTACTTTATTGCACTGCCTGCATCCTTGCTTGCTTAACAATGCTTATTTCACAGTCGCCAGAAAAATACATACTAAAACCATAAATTAAGTCACTTCACTACCTTGCTTAAAATATTCCCCTGGCTTTTTAGCACATTTACAATAAAACCCAAAATCTGCTTAAGCCCACAGGAATCCCCTCCTTTCCTGTTCTTTTATTCACTTCTCTGTAGTAACAATAATTACTTCTCTTCTTTCACTTGCCAACTCCTCAGGATTTTGCACTGCTTGACCCTCTGTCTCAAGTGTACTTCCCCCGGTCTCTGGCTGTTAGTTGCTCAGGTCCCAGCTAAGTATCCTATCTTAAGGCTACCTTATGTAACTTTTCTATTTTTTTCTTAATACCATTTTTCACTGCATGATAAGGGCCTGCAGTAATGCTAGCATCTGCCGTCATGCTAGCACATAATGAATGTTCATAGAGAAAATGAGGGGCAAGAGAATGGGCCTAGACAGGTGCAGGGTTCATTTTGCAGATAGGAAGACTGAGCCTCAAGTTCAGTGACTATCCCAGTGAGACAGTTGATTTTTTTATAAACCTGAGTTTTTTGTTTTCTGAAATTGAAGAATAACTTTGAGGACAAAAGGAAGAATTGAGACGTGTTTATTGGATACTTTAAGATGGGAAACTTGGTGGATACCAAGATAGGAAAGTAAGTCCAATGTGCTGTCTTTGTTTTAGCCTCATGGCATAGTGGGGAGGGTGTTTTACAGGAAATAAGTTTAAAAACAAACTGATTATCTTGTGTTTTTTAATGTTTTTTTTCAAGTGCGTTGTAGGTGGAGAGGAACTGTCCGCTAAGCTGGCTTATCTTTTTTCTAGGTGAAAAGGTCCTTATCTCCCCCTTCAGATCTCAACCCTTTATTCTTCTTTCTGATTTTTGTTTTTTAAATGTATTTAAGCTTACAGAGCCAGCTCACTGTTCTTAAAGCAGTAAACTGCTAGATGCTTTGATCTCATGGCTGAGAAGTTACTTGGTTGTCCTTACCATACACTATCTGATTGATCACTTAAATATCATTCACATGGAAGATACTTGGGGGAGAGGAGTCTTATAACATTTATTCCAAAGTGAATTTTATGCACCACTAAGTTTACCTCCTAAAATTTTCACACAAGGGAAATGTCCTACAGGTAGCAAGACATGGAGCTGGGATCCAAGCTTGTAGATTCTGCCTGTCAGTACAGTATCTTCTCAGTTGTACCGTTTGACTTCTCATAAATAGATGCTCATTTAAAAACCTTAAGTTTAATACGTATTTTTAAAAGGACACAGCGGTAACTGTAAGGTCACTGCAGAATTTAAAAATTGAGCAGTTTGCCCAAATCATAATAATTCCCCCACAAAGTTACTGAGAAACATATTTTTATATTATTCAGTTACCTGTAAGGGCTTTTTGAGTATTACAGTTACTTACACTTTTTTTTTTTAATACTTTTTGCCTGTGGGGAACTGTTTATATACCAAGCAGCAAGGAAACAGGTAGTTTTTCTGCTGGGGTAAGAAGCTACTTGGACTCCAAATGAAATGCAATTTTGCTGGTAGGAAATGGAGGGGAATCCCAGTACTTTGTGGAGATGAGGCAGTAGGATCAAAAGTTTGAGCCCAGTATGGAAAACATAGTGACTTAGTAAAAGGCTTCAAATGTAGCTCAGTGTGAAGGCACTGGGTTCAGTCCCCGGTACTGGAGAAATAAAGAAAAGAAAAGGAGGGAGGGGGGAAAAACGAAAGAAGAAATGCAGAGGGAAGGGAGGTTGGTGTTGACCCAGCACTTTCTGGTACTCGTGCTGTCCTTCCTGGGGCTCTCTTGTCTCGAGCAGAGTGAGCACTCCAGATGTTTCTCCTTGGTCTCCTTGTATGTGAGGAGGATACAGCTGCCTGGCAGAGGGCCGGACAGCAGCGGGAGAGCTCCTGGCCAAGTCTCGTCTCACTATTTGAAGGCTGCCTCCCCTTTGTCACTGTCAAATCACAGACCCTGAAAAACACAAAACCAGGTTAGGGCTGTGTTCAGTGTGGATTCTCTTGACCCGTAAACTCTAGCTTTGTCCTTGTCTGCAGATAGAGAAAATAATAACTTTTGTGCTCTGGGATCTCAGTACTTTAACAAAATGACATCAGATGTTACGGATTTTACCATTTCTTCAGGATATCTGTGATAAGCTCTGGAAAGCATGTTGTTTTTGTTCAATTTAGTATAAATATCTTTTAAAGGTATTTTGAGTTACTACTGAGAAGCTAGCACACTGGTGAAGAGCAAAATCTTGTAGCTAGAATGCTCCTGCACCTTCCCTACCCCTTCCAACCTAGTTACTTAAGCTTTCTGTAGCTGGGTGATCTCAGTTACAGAAATAGAGCCATACCATAGTGCTTATTTCATGTGGGGTTGTCCTTAACATGCAGTGAAGCAATTTATGACGAGGGCTTAGAATGGAGCTCGCATAGCATAAGAGCTATGTGCATATGATCTACAACACAAGAATGTATTCTGTGGATAACAGTAGTATTGGACACCTAGCTGTTAGCTACATTTTGGTAATTTTGGGTTATAATTGATAAATTGGGTCCACTGTAGACATTTCTTCTAGGTACATAATAGAACTATGTAGCCAAAATGCAGTATTTGCACTTATGTTCTAAAAGAAATGAGTTTGATGCTTGCTCCTTTTCATTGTGTCTTTAGGTATCTGATGTGTAGTCATGCAGAAGACCTGCGAGCAAAAGCAGAATGGGAAGGCAAAGGGACAGCTTCCCGATCAAAACTATTGGACAAACTTCAGAGTAAGAGTCTCATTTTTTTTGTGGTACTTGGGATTGAATCCAGAGCCTTTGGGTTGAGCTACAAACTTCTCTCACTCTTTAATTTTGGAACAAGGTCCCACTAAGTTGCCAAAGCTGAGCTTGAACTCAGTGAGCCTTTTATCTCAGCTTCCTAGTGCTGGGATAACAGACACGCTCCACCACACCCAACAAAGAATCTAAATTTTTGATGTTTATTTTTCTCGGATTAGAAGTAGATAGAATGGATGAGTTAGAAAAAACCTATTTCTAGCTGTGCTTTCACTGAATGGTTGTAGAAGGGGAGCTTCATTAAGAAACCTTCTAAACCAAAGACTTTGAATGTCTACCATTGTTGTGGCTCTGGAGTGTAAGAGGCGTGGTCCGAGGAAGTCCTCTTATTTGCATCATGAGGTGAATGCTCTTTGCAAGTTTTTCCCTTGGAGGAGAAGTGGTGTAGTTGAGTAAATAATCTGTAAACCAAACTTTAAGCCACAGACATTTTACAATTTTGTTGATTTTAGAAGTAAGGCCCAGATTTCTTTAGGTAAATTGTTGTATTCTTCCCTTCTTACATAACTGTCAAATCGCAGTGGAGGTTTCATTTTTACCTTATTTTTACGTGAAAGATGTTTTCCTTTGTGTTTTAGTTATATAGTTTTAATGTTGAAGTAGTAGAAATTTTAAGACTCAGAAAACCATGATGTTAGGAAAATACATACGAAAGCATTGTAACATTAGAATTGACTGTTATTGGTAGCAGAACACCAGCTACTCTCTGAATTTCCATAATGTACTTGGCAGTAGGAGCCATTTGACAGGAGCTGGAATTTGACCTGTTACAGCATTTTAGCTTCTTTGTGGAGATTTTTCTTACACCTGACTTCCCACTGATAACGTAATCATCGTTAGGTCTTTTCTCCATCATCATGTACTTTTTTTACCTGGGGTCAATGGGGCTGTTTGTTTTCCCAGAAAAATCCACCTACAAAATAATGTCCTCCTGGGAAAAGCCCTGTTCTCCCTGTAGCTTTTCATGGACACATCCTCTGGAACTTGTCTGTTTAGGGAACACCATTACTGAGGTAGGGACAGAAGATGAGCAAATGTCTTCAATAAAAGTTTACAGTTTATTATTGTTTTTATTTCTCTTTTTAAAAAATATCTCCTATTAAAGCCTATTTACCACCGTCAGTGATGCTTCCCCCACGGCGTTTACAGACTCTCCTGCGGCAGGCAGTGGAGCTGCAAAGGGACCGGTGCCTGTACCACAACACGAAACTCGACAACAACCTAGACTCTGTGTCTCTCCTCATAGATCATGTTTGTAGTCGGTAAGAGGAAACCTTACATTCTCAAATACGCTCACATTTTATAGGTGCAATTTTGAGCTTTTATTAGAGTGCTTTCTTTCTGTAAAGTTTTATCCTGTAGCTATGTAATAATTCATGTCTGACTTAGCATTTGTTCACAAGTAAACCTAGAACTAGTAAAATTACAAGTTAAGACAATTTATGTGTTTCTGGAGGACGCTATGATGGGAAATAAAGCTGTAGAGCTATTTTGTCTTTTTCCTGTCTGGTTGGTCATTTTCTGTGTCTTAACAGTTACAAGCGAAGCTGTTTTCTGTCCATAAAGATCATGGGTGGTAGTGCTTTTTTCTTAGTGAAAGTTCTGCTTTTTAGTAGAAGAGGAACTCTAAAAAGTTTATAAATAACTTCCTGGTTCATATGAGAGTATTATAGCATACTCTTAAGTTTATCTTTTGATGTTAGGAGCATTTAAGTAAAAAAATGTTGCTCCTATTTAATAATAATATCTGAAATTAAAACAAAATGCCAAAAAACAAATTGTGAGACCTTTCAGACTCCAGAAAGTGCACGGTTGGGGCCTGGAGACCCAGCACAAAAGGAGCAGCTATGGAGCACATGCTGTACTACTTAATGCTGAGGTGGAGCTGGGGATATAGCTCAGTGGAATAAGCGCCTGCCTAGCAAGCGCAGGGTCCTGAGTTCAATCCCCAGTACTGCCAAAAAAAAAAAAAAAAGAAAAGAAAAAGCTACTTAATGCTGAGGGCCCTTGGAGTGAGTGGCTGGGCAGGGCAGTAGGAGGGCTTTGGATAGCCGCAGAAGTCACCTGGGTCCACACTTCTTTTCTTGGATTAAGATAATTCTTAGATTATCCCTCCATGCTGGAAATGGAGCCAAGACCCGCAGATGCTGGGCCAGGGCTCTGCTGCTGAGCCTTGCCGTGTCCCAGCCCCCTGGTTCACTTCTGTAAATAGCTTTGTCCTCACTTTCTCTGCTTACAAAAGACAGTTGTTTTTGAGCTGTCGGCTTTAAATTAGTTAAAAATATTACTCATCTGAGCATTGGATCTTGTTCTACAAAAGTGATCGGTTGCCTTTTTAAAACACTGTTCTTCGACTTTTTGGAGTATTCTTAAGTCTTTTTATATAAATTGAAAAGCAGTAAAAATACAGATTAAAAGGTTTTGCAGTTTCATGTTTCATAGCTCCTTTAGGAGATTTGAGAACAGTGCCCCTAAAGTATTTATGAACCTGAGTCTTTTTGGTTCATAAATTCATTGCTGTTAAGATACACTGAAAGGTGATGACCAGAACTTTATATTCAAGAGGTGTCAGAAGGTTAGGAGGTTTGCTTCCTGTTTAGAAACTGAAATCTGTGGGAATATGATGTGTGTTATTCCTAAGTGCTTTAACTTCAGTATCAGTGCTTGGGAAAGTAAATAAATGATGGCAAATACTTAGCTTTAACTTTTTCCTTCAGATCAGAGGCCAGGTCTTGTGAGCCCATGTAGACTGCACTATAGGTGTTGACAAAGGACCAACTGGTTTGTTTATTTTAGCACGTTTGTAATATGTAACCAAAGCATTCTTACTGATTTGAAGATCTTCTAAACAACAAAAAAAAAACACTTTCTTGTTCCTCCAGCTTTAGATCTGACATGTTGAAGGCATTGTTCATATACACCACAGCATCTGCATCCTTCCTTCCCTTTTCTCCTCTGATCCCTATAGTCTTAGGGCTTACGAGGCTGACATAGCTGATGCTGGTGGACAGCAGCCTGTTGCTGGGTACTTCACAGCATTGTTGTGAACTTCCTGTACCATAGAGTCACTGAAAATGTTCCAGATTCTTGTTTGTACTGGGTCCTCTTTTCCTGCCCATTTTGTAAATGTATATTCCAGAAGTGTGTGTCTTCCCTCCTCATCTCAGGTATCTGTGAATATAGGGACTCCTAAAGATGGGCTGGAGTCAACACCACAGTTTGGATTGAGTACCTATTAAAGGCAGCTCGTCTAAAGCAGAACTCCTGTCTCGCATTCCTGCTGAGTCTGCTTTTCCTCTTGAATTCTCTGAGTGAGGATCTACTCTTCCCAAGCCAGAAAACCAGGAGTCAGCTTCAACCATTCATTCCTGAGTTAGATTTAAAGACATGGAAGGGGTGAATCAGGCATTGTGTCTCTCTCACACTCTTGAGAGTGCTGACTTGGAGAAACAGAACCTGAATTTGATTTAATTCCTAGTACTCAGCTAGAGGTCTTTAAAAGAAAGGTTGGTGTTTTTTGTTATCTGTACTCTCATCTGGGAACTAGATTTTAGCATTGGAAGTAGAAAACTACAGTATTTTTTGATATTAAATCTTAGTATTGGAACCTAATTCTAGCTTTTTTCTTTCAGAGAATAATTAGGAATTGCTAAATTAGGACTTTGTAAAAAATCGTGTTCAACACTGAAAAGTCTCTTATTAGATTATATAGTTTATGTATTTTCACAGTCACTGTATATGTTTTTGGTGAAATTTGTCCTTTGAAGATAAAGTTATTTAAATTATTATTAAAAAATTATTTAGGACATTTCCACAAGTAACCTTCAGAAATACTGATTTTTTTTTAGTAAAGAATTCTAAGATACTTATAGATGCTCACAACTTAAAAGATTCAGTTCATTTAAAATGTTGATCAATCTTATTTCAAAGATACTGCTTTTAAACACCATCTTAAAATTTAAGTATATTTGAGAGGCAGGACATTAACTATATCAACTCATACACATCTAAAACTAGGTTTTCGGTAAATTGGACCATTAGGTTTTTTTTTTTAAGGGATTATTTAAATAATAATAAATGTGACTTTTTGAGGCAAGTTCTTGCTGTATAATCCATGCTGGCCTTGAATTCACTATGTAGTCCAGGCTGGCCTCAAACTCCTGAGGATTTACCTGTCTCAGCCTCCAGGTGCTGGGATCAGAGGCATATGCCACCAAAACTGACATTTTAAAATACTGATTTTATTGCTACTTGAATTGTCAATATACTAGATGATTTATGCTCTGTAATTTTTATTATGAATCAGAAAATGTATTATTCCACCCTAATTTTAGATAGTTTTATTCTCAGTTTGAACTGTTCGAATTATTTAGTTAGATGTTTATCTAGTCTTTAAAAATATTATTTAAAATGAGACTTAGAAGGTTAGCTTTGGAGTCTACCATTGGTTCAAATCGTAGTTCAGTTATTTACCAGTTTTATGATACCTTTTAAGTTATTTGCCTCCTTGGAAATGGGATGATAGGCTTTCTTTTACAGGATAGTTTGAGAATATATAAAGTATCATACACAGTGCTTTGTACCTACTAAATGCTTTAATAATGCTAGCTAGTATTGATTTTTTCAGCTCAGAGTATAAGAATAGCTTATTAAAAGCCATTTGTAGTGAAAGAACCTAAAAGTTTTAAAACTCCAAGTAGCTGGTAAGATAAATTGCCGTATGTGCCAGATAAAGAACAGTCATTCATTTTAAAATATATATTACCTGTCAGACTGGTAAATTGGCAAGATGGACATGTGTAGGGTGTTTATCTGATTGATTGAGATGGGAACTGGCTGTATTGCCTAGGCTGGACTTGAACTGCTCGGCTCAAGAATCTTTCTTCAGCCTTCTGAAAGTACAGATACTGGCCTTTAAGTAAATTTTTCCTATAGACAATGCATAATACAAGTTGAGTCTCTGTTAGCCAAAATGCTTGGAACCTGATGTTTGGGATTTTGGAATATTTGAATGTACAATAATCGAACATCTCGGGGATGGAACTTAAAAACAAAATTTTATGTTTCACATTCATCTTACACACATCATCCAAAATTAATTTTATATAGCATTTCTAGCATGCCTGCATATTGACTGTGACCAGTCGTGTATTTGGGATTTTCTGTTTGTGTTGTGTGGTCTCCAAAAAATCCACATTTTGGACCATTTTAGATTTTAGATTTCTGGATTAGATGATTAAACTGTATAGATTTGGGCTGGAGGTACAGCTCAGTGGGGTAAGTGCTTGCCGCTAAGCACTAAGGCCCTGAGTTCGATCCCCGGTCCCGGAAAAAAAAAATAAAATAAACTGTATAGATTTGCAGTGGTCAGACAGTAGACACTAACCATATGTGGCCATTTAAATGTAAGTAAGTATACAATAATTCAAGTTAAGTCAGTCGAGTTCAGGGTCACAGACCATATTTGAGGCTAGGGCTACTGCCTTGGACAGCAGCGGATGTGTCATTTCCACTGTCAGAAAGTCCTGTTGGATATTGCTGATGGAGAGATTGGAGAAGGGTAGAATGCTTCTTTAAAGTAAGCACTTAATAAGAATGCTCATTTATACAGTAATTTTCCTTTAACTTGGTAGGCTTAATTATAAATCATAGCATTCTTTGCCCTTTGTATATAAGCAGCTTTCATTTATGAACTACAGTGTCAGGTTCAGTCTACATGCTGATTCACCATTCTGTACCCTCTTCATCCTGTGTAGAGTCCTGCAGGACACACACCATTATATTCAGTGCATAGCTGGGAAAGTTGAGAGATTAAGTTACATATCCCAGAACCTTAGGTGCTTAGTGGCTGAGCTACGATTTGAACCTAGGCCAGTCAGACTCTGTTTCTGACCTTCTTCAGGCTCCCTCGTAATAGTAGTTGCCCCAGGTGTGTGCATTTTCTCCTGTGCACTCCTAGAAGTACCAGTAACGTATTTGAGTATCTGTTGAGTTCCGGGGTTTAAATGCCTTTCTAATCTTCATAAGAATCCAGAAATCTTGCTGGGTAATTACCAGTGAGTCTCCTTTTACAGATGAGGGAACTGTGGGGTTCAGAGGAAGCAGTTAAACGATTTGCCAAAGACGTTAATGCTTATGACTGAGAAAGGACCCAGACTCAATTGTTGGGCTGCAGTGACTGTTCCGTTTGTGTTATGCCAAGTTGCTTTTCTAATAAGGCTTACCTGGATTTTCTATAATTGAAAATGTTACATTATTTCTTATTCTTTGTAGAACAACCAGCTAGTGCCATCCAGCTTACAGAGATAAATGTGATCCCTGATTTTTACTTACATGAATTGGCTTAATCAGACCAAATAATCTTCAGAAGGGAGAAAAAGTAAATTTTAAATTAAAGCACATTTTAGATTTCCGATGTCCACTTAGGTTACCTTGACTAAAAACGTACCTCATGTTACAGTGTTTTTCAGTATAGCAGTGTAAAGTTGACTGTTGGCATTTACACATGCATTCATGTTCTATTTTTAAAGTTTGTGATGACATAACCACAGAAACTTAATCAGTTGCTTAACCTTTTCCCTTGTTATAGAGTCCATTTTGGAAGAGTAATTGTGTGGGTTTTTTTATTTTAGGAGGCAGTTCCCGTGTTACACTCAGCAGATACTCACGGAGCATTGTAATGAAGTGTGGTTCTGTAAATTCTCTAACGATGGCACTAAACTAGCAACAGGTTCGAAAGACACAACAGTTATCATATGGCAAGTCGATCCGGTATGTACTTCATATGTGTATTTCAGTTGCGCAAAGGAATGGACTGTGAATCTCACCTGCTGATCACCTGTCTTTATAGTATATATGGATTCTTTGTAAGCGCAGTTTCATTTATGTTTGTCACTTCTTCCTATGTTGTTTAGATAATATATGTAGATTAATTTTGAAATTGTTGTGTTCATATTAGTGATCATGCCAAGTCTGTGTACATTCTTAATCCTCCTAGTAACTATTATGTCCTGTTTTTAGAGAAGGAAACGTGGAAGTGTTACATGGCCAGCCCTTCACAATTGGTAAATGACAGAATTTGGCTCAAGGAACTTTTTTTTTTAATAAAGCAGAATATATTTATTGAGGGAAAGAAAGTCAAGGAATATTTTGACTACAAAACCACTGAGATTAGCATCAGTGCCAGTCTGTATTTTTTGTTAATACGTAATGTATAGGCTCTGCATGCCCATTCTGCCACAAGTTTGAATAGGCCCATTACACTGTGCCTTCCAAAACCCTTCGTTGCCCCTGCAGGGCTTGGAGCTTCTTGCTTATGCCCTGTGCCGCCGTTTCCCAGTGATATGTATGAAAGTGATTGCATTCTGGATTTAAAATTCTAATTCTTTTAGAATTGCATTTATCTTTGTTTTTAGCCAGTGACTACAGATTTGTGGAAATAACACTTTCATTTTTTTTTTCCCAACCAAGTCAACATTTTAGAGAAGTACATGACTCCACATAGCTTAGGAAGCTATACTTGATTTAGCAGACATTCACCTAAGATCATGAAGTAAATAAACTTGTTTAAAGTTCAGAGTTAAAATATCATAGCACTCGCTTTGGCAGCACATGTGCAGAATTAAAATATATTAGTCCAGGATTACATTTGGGATTTGCATGTTGAAAACAATAGAGAAAAGGAACAATAAGCACACATACTTTTTAAAAGAAGAGAATCTAGTGTGATAGCATACAGCAGTTTCTGCATACCTGTGTGCCATAGAGGATAAAAGAAAACAAGACCTGTTTTTCACTGTCCAACAAGATTTGTGTTTTTTGGTGCCATATACTCTTGGTGATTTGCCAGAACTATGGACTGTCTCAGAATATTTTATTTAAATGCATAAACCAAGACAATACAGCAAGCCCAGATACACATCAGATGTTAATTACATAGGAAACCTAGTTATATTTATAGTTGCCAATATAGTTACAAAAAGCTGTCATGATACTGCTATGTTAACACATTAATTTATAAATTCTAATAGCAAATACAGTCAGAATTTTGGCTCAGTAATGTATCTATAATACCAGATACTAGTAACAGCAGTAAAATGTATTGTGAAAATACTGAAAATGTCTATCAAGAGTTACATAATTCTAAATTGGCTCTACTACTTCACTGTTCTCCTGCTTAATGTAGTATACTAGAACTACTTTATCGTGTTCAAGATTGAAAGAAATACCAAATTTTAGGCTATGGTTAAAGAAATAGAGAAATAACTTTTTCCCATTTAAGTTCGAGGACCCCTGATTTTATCTGTGTCCTCTTCTTGTAGGTTGTAGGTTAAAAACCCCTGTGAAAGGATTGAACAGTGTAGAAAGGGAAATACCGTAATGTAAGCATTGCCGCGCGCGCGTGTGTGTTTACGTGTATACACACATACATGAGTATTTGGGAAGCATATGGAGCATCGCGGGTGAGAGTGCCATGTCAGCAGTGCTGTGTGTCACATGGTGGATAGGAAAAGGGCATTGTAGGAAGAAAGGGCGCATCTCCTACCCTCCTATAACCCCCGCAAAACTAGAATAGGGTTAGTAATGATGAGGACGAGGGGATCAAATCCTGGCCTTTGAGGTCTATTTGACAAGGGCTGTGTTTTCATTCCCTTATCTAGGTGATTTCTCTGAGAAGGAATGTGACACCATCAGGCATGTGCTTTATTGAGTGTTTTCTCATGGTTGTGTGTAAGAGCCTCTTCATAGCCCACGTGAGGTGTGTGTTGTGTGCCAGGGATTTTGGCACAGGCAGCCCAGGCGCTTCATGCACTGCAGTCACTGTAGGGTGGGTGCTGTGGGTGCTCTTAGAGGTTCCTACTGGAACAGAAAGCTAAGGGAGGTCTATGATGAAGATCCTCGGGGAAGAAGGGACAATGAATATTTAGGCAGAACTAGCTAGGAGTGGTCCTGAGATGAAAAAGAATAGCTTGGTTTGGGCAGTTTGGGGAAAGAATCTTCGGTAGACTAAGAGATGAGATTAATGCAGCAGCAGTTGGATCAAGGCAGAGTTTTGCTAGTATTTAGGCTTTTGTGTAGGTGTTTCCCGGGGTGTTTTTGTCCGGATAATGCTTATGAAGAGTGTATCACGTGTTAAATGGGAAAGGCTTTGGGGCCATATAGGCAGCGTTGATATTTATGTTCTAGTCTGAAGTAGAGGGGATTTGGGACACTAGTAGTTTTTAGATAGCTGCAATATAGCAGATCCTCTAGTATGAACTAACTCATCTACTATGGTGGTATTTTTGTGGTATGGAATAATACTATTTGGAAAATTTGTGCCCTTTTCAATATGCATTTTGTGTGTGGTCTATATTTTTGATTGGCTAGAAAAAAGAAATAAGATTAAACCTGTTATTATTTTAATGCTCAATTTCCTTTAGCCATTTTTTCCTCTTGTCCAAAATATGAATTCTACCCATCCCCCCCAAAGTCTAAGCAGTCATGTGAACTCCCTTTGAATACAACAGTGTAAAGGTACTTTATGTGTGAAGATATAACTATAGTATTGAAATCTTTGTTTCCAACTTTGTTTTACAGGATTATATTTTGTTACTAAGGTATATGAGGCACTTAGTTTTTTAATCAAATGTAAAAGTTTGTTACTGGTTTAGAAGCAAATCTTTTAGACTAGTGGTGGTGAACCTTTTAGAGCTTAGTGAAAACAGGCTGTGGGCTACAGCACGTGTGCCATAGTTTCACCACCACTGACCTGGACTGTCACTGTGACTGGAGGTTTGTTTTTGGAAGATGTTAAGCTAGTCAGAAAACTTGACTGATTTATATCACATTGCCCTAATACTACTGGACTAATGTAAGTACCCCGTGCCTGTTAACCACCCTACCAAAGAATCAGAAATTATTGCTTTGTCAGTTTTATCAAAATTAGTAGAGATTTGGACAAGGGAGTTGGATGAATGATAGATAGGCTTAGTAGAGAGAAAGCATAGAAAGCACAGCCCACTTGGTGACATTTCTGGGGATGGGCCCCCAACCTGGTTTTAGTAGGTCACTCCGGACTGACTACGTTAGCTGTCACTGCTAGAGCCCCTGTCCACGCCTAGGCTTACTCATTGAGTCTTCATACTAATGTCTAAAACTTTTCTCATTGTGTCTTGTGGTTTCTTTCTTACTCTTTTCCCTGTCCACAGCCATCCATGTCTCCTACACCAAACATGTGCAGCTTGTCTTTGAATACCTTTTGTTTTGGTGCTGTGTTGGTTTTTCCCTGATAGGGTTGAACCTGAGCCCTCACAGGTTATGCAAGCACTGCACCACTGCCCTGTTGATGTGTTTACCTCAGAAGTGTCTCTTCATCTCGAGTGTTTGTATCCTGACCATCCTCGTGGAATCCTTAATGTCAGGAGTTCTGTTGGCTCCTTACAGATTTCTTGATCCAGTGTCTCTTCTGATTACTTCCACATTGTTCTGGTCTTCTCCCTAAAGCCAAGTATCATGTTGTATATTCCTACCTTGATGTTTTTAAGTAGCTTTTCACCTACTGGCTAAATCAAGCTCCTCCGCCTCAGATGGGTACATGGCTTCTCCAGCCCTGTCACTCACCTCTCACAGTCGCAGTGCGTGGCTCAGCCTACAGAGCTGAGCAGTGTGGTCCCTGGAGTTGGGTGGCTGCAATTCAGATCCTCACTGTGCCGTAACCAAAGGCATTTTTCTGCTAAACCTTATTTCTCTCCCTATAACATGAAGGAGATGACAATACTCATTTCTTATACTCGTGAGGATTAAATTAAATATTGTGTGAGTGTAGTAGTAACTTCACTAACTGGTAGCTTTGCAGGTGAGAATGTGATACGATATGGTCACTTGGAAAGTAGTTGGGCAATTCTGCAAAATTCTTCACAGGTGGATATGGTGCCACACTCCTCTAATCCCAGCATGTGGGAGGCTGAGACAGGAGGACCACCATGAGTACAAGACCAGTGTGAACCTACATAGTGAAACTCAGTCTCCCTAAATGAATACATACATACATACGTACGTACGTACATACGTACATAACGTATGACCCAGGAATTCTACTCGTGTGTATATACCCAAGAGACACAAAGCCGTACCTCCACACAAAAGTACATAGTCCTAGCCCTTGGAGTGAGAAAGGTCAAAAAGCAGAGACCAGATGTTCATCAGGTAATGCAAGGATAAACAAAATATAGCGTCTGTGAAACAAGAGTACCATTTAGCAGTGAGAAGGATGCTCCACAGCCTGGATGAACCTTGAAAACCTTATGCTTATGGAACAAGCAAGCGAGAAAGGATGGCGGATATGTGCAGATCCTGAAAAGTTACATGTCCGCAGAAGCAGTAATGGTTTCCAGGAGCTGCAAATAAGTGTGGCTGCTACTGGCTATGGGGTTTGGTAGGGAAAATTATTTTTAAAAGTTAGAAAATCAGATAGTGGTGATGGTTATACAACTGTGGATGTGCTGAAACCCACTGTAGAAGGCAGAATTTTATGTTGTGTCTCCTGAAGGTGTTAAATAGTAAGAATTAGTTGTTACACCTTTCTGCTTTCTGCTCCCTTGAACATCTTGTCTGGGCAAGTGCTGGGTATTCCATCTAGCACATAATGCCCTCAATGTCATAGATACTTGATAGGTGTTAAAATGTGAGTGAATCCCAATGAAGCAGATTCAGGTTTAGTCAGGGAAAATTGGTGTGACAGCTTCCTTGGATTATTTTACACTATCAGAGCACATCTTTATAGCTGTTTACATTCTTTTGCGAGAAAACAATGATTTTTAGGGATTGGTGCTAACTGAGTTGTCTGTTTTCTCTTCTAGGATACACACCTGCTCAAACTGCTTAAAACATTAGAAGGACATGCTTATGGTGTTTCTTATATTGCATGGAGTCCAGACGACAACTATCTTGTTGCTTGTGGCCCAGACGACTGCTCAGAACTTTGGCTTTGGAATGTACAAGTGAGTGAGTTCCACTCTTGGTTGCTGTAGCCTTTCAGTAGGCAGAGTGTGATGCACGTACTGTAACTTTATTCCTGGTGAATACAGCAGACCCACTTACCCTTAGTTCCTATAGTGTATTTTTTATAAAAGAAAGTTCTTCAAGTGGAACTCAAGTGTCCAGATTTATGAATGATGAGTAAGCATTTTAGAATGTTTCGTTTTGTCCTGTCAAATTTGTACTTTATCCTGTGTGCTTTAGAAAAGATTTTTTTGGTGTTGTGATAGTTTCACAATTGTATCAGCATTACATTACAATTTACATTTGAGTGGCATTTACACCATCTTACCTACATTTGATATTTTGAGCTACTTCAGTAAAGCAAAATGATACTTTTTAACAGTTATTTTTATTAATGACATTCACTCATTCATTCATTCATTTATATTAAGTTTCTAAATGAAAACTGGAAGTTTCTCCAGGATCCCTTTTTAGAAGAACTCAGAATTGGGCTTACTCAATTATTTGTTTTAAAATAGTTAACAATTTCTTAAAAAATACAAACTTCTATAAGCTAACTTGTTACATTATGGTTTTTGTTCTTTTAACTCCTTGGCAGAGAAATGGTTAGGCTGTGGTTTGACTATACATATATAATTTGAGAAGATAGGATTTTGACTCTGGGGACTTTTAAAATGAGAGTAAAGCCAGGTGTAGTGGCACACAGCTGTGATCCCAGTGCTCTGGGGGCAGGAAGATCAGAAGTTTGAGCTTGGTCTGGACAACTTAGTAAGACCGTGTCTCAAAATTAAAAAAAAAAGAAAAGGGACTAGGGATGTAGCTCAGTGTGAAGGCGTTCAGTTGAATTCCTTGTACAAAAAAAAAAAAGAAAGAAAAAAACCCCACAGAAATGACTCCAGCAAAGATGGTATAGAAAACAGAATAAGATATACTTGAAAATGAAATGACATTTTAATTCAGCAATTACAGTAGTAAGTTTTCCTTAGTGCTTAGTCAGCTACTTAGGTTGTGCATAGAAACTTACGAACATGCATACTTACATATTTATATACATCCATCTGCAAACCATTTGAATAAATTTAGATATATTTTATCTCTACACAATCATGTACCTTTTTTAAAGACATTGTCCTATATGACTGAACAGTACACCTAAACCATAATAGTGCTCTAGTATTCATTTCATAATCACAGTCTCCAGTTATCCCCAAATGTCTTCTATGCTCTTTTTATCAGGCTCACGATTAGTGTTTTATTTGTGATTGGATCAGGTAGTTAGCAAAATACAGAATAGAATAAATACGGTTTTTATCAGTAAAACAGAGTTTGAAGTGAATATGACCTGAAAGACAAAAAGAGTATGTAGTCTTGATCCTATAAAAGAAGATTTGTGGCACTTCTATGGTCTTTCAGTTGCTATTGAATTTCTGGACAATTAATTTATGTTACAGAGTAACTAATAGTGCACTGATATGTTTACTTAGACTTGTTCTAAAAGGATGATCTTTTAAAATCACATTTCAAATTATTCCTTTGTGGCTTTAGTTTCCAGTAATCTAATAGCCTTATGGTATGCTTACTGTTCTCAGCATAATAAACAGCCATTTCTGCTTTCAGAAGTTGATGTGTTATTATGTGTCAGTAGGAAAGGCCAAGGATTTATTTGGCTGTTACTTGCATATTTATGCTTCTAAAGCTTCAATTGTCTAAGTGACCAAACGGTAAATAGCTGAATAGCTCTAAGTTCATAGAAATATTTAGATTGCGTAAGTTGTTTTAGGTGAAAAGATGTCTGCTTTTCCGCTTTGTGACCTCCGTACTTATGCTTTGCTCCAGTTCCTGATCATATCCTTTGTTTTTGTTCTTTTATTTTTACTTTTGATTACCCATTAATCACAGGAAAATTACACCCATGTGCTTTTTTTTAATCATACTGATGGGAGCTGTTATTTCTCAGATCCTGTATCTAATCCCTAAGACAAAAATGGAGCCAAGTGTGAACCTTGTAAATTGAGTAACTCAGAGAACGTAATGGGGACATCTGAAATTACTTATTAGAAAAATAATGTTCATTTTTGTCTTTCTATTTCCACTATCTTGTGAGCATTTGGAGTATGGACATTGGTCATGATGTAGTTCAAGGGCATAGTTATACTATCCATTGACTGTTCTTAAGAAACTGCTAATTGCACTAACTTCAGGTTTAGAATACAATTTATAAAGAACTTTCGACTGAGAAAGGTAACTCAGGATTGGGTATATAGCTTTAGGCTTTCCAGTGTCTTGCTTGGGAAAAATTACCTATTTTACCTTATGAATGTAAGTAGTCCAGATGAACAGTTTATTGATGTTCATTTCGTCATGTCTGCTCTGGGTCATTTGTACCAGGCGTTGTGCAAGTCCTTAATTTCTCTTCTGAATATTACCTTTTTTTTTTTTTTTTGGCAAGGCTAGTTAAAGCAATTCATTTCTGTGATTAGTTACCAAACTAACCAGATATCTCAATTCTTTTTGCATGCTTTTTTTTCTTTCTTTCTTTTTAGCATATTGTTTCTCCTTCTTTGCATACTCCCTTTAGAGGGCATCTCAGAGGTCTTATCTATGGTTTTATTTCCTTGTAGACGGGAGAACTGCGGACAAAAATGAGCCAGTCTCATGAAGACAGTTTAACAAGTGTGGCTTGGAATCCTGACGGGAAACGCTTTGTGACGGGTGGTCAGCGTGGGCAGTTCTATCAGTGTGTGAGTGTGTCAGCCCCTCCCCAGCGTCCACTTGGCGAAAAGGAAATTTAGGGTTTTGGTTTTTTTAAAATAAAAAATGCATTGACTCAGTATCTTTGGTCACATGCTTGTTGTCCCAACCCCTGGGAGACTGAGGTAGGAAGAGCACCGTAAGTGTGAGGCCACATTGTGCATTGAAAGCCAGCTTGACGTACACAGCAAGACCCTATCTCAAAAAAAAAAAAACCCACAAAAATGTAAATAGCTACTTTACCATTCTACTAAATAAATACTATGCACTAGAATTTTCTTCTTTCATCCTTAACCATTTCAAGTGTTTATACATTAGTGAAGCATTTCAAGTGCTCATATAAGATGTACACTCTGAGGTTAGAAAAACAAATTGTTTTGCTAACCATGTTTCTTATGAAACAAGTTTCTAACTTAAAGGAGTGTAAAGATTTAATGTTCTTTTTTTTTTTGAAGTTCTTAGCCATTTGAATTTTTGTAACAAAAAATGCTGACTTTTGTGAGTAGACTGTTTTAAATATTGAGGAATATGCAAAAAGACTTGTGATATGGCTCACTGGTAGAGCCCCCAGTAGGGCCAAAAAAAAAAAAAAAAAAAAAAGATGTAGAAATTCCTGTAACTGGGTCCATCATCATTCAAAAGCAGTCAGTGTGTTTACTCTTGTCCAGTTCCTCTCAGATCTTTGTTCAAGACTAAAATGAAGATAATAAGTCATTTACTATAACTAAAGACCACTTACCATAAATAAACACTTTATATAACCTTTATAACAGTTCCTTTTATTAAGCTGGCTTGAGACTGGCAAAATTTGGTATTATCAACATGGTTATAAGCTGTTAGTTCTTAGTTTTCTAGGCATGAAACAGCCATTTAAGCTCCTCCTGTATCCTTTAGGATACAGAATTTGGTAATCCTTAGTAATCTCTGAAATGGAAATTTTAATGCCTCTTAGAACTTTGAACATTCAAAATTTTGAAAAATGCCGGAACATTCCCTAAGTTCGAGGTAAAGCTGTGTCTTAGTAACCATCTTCCTTATTACAGCTTCTGAATGTTAGGGGACAAATCCTAGGATTGTCATTCTTCAGTGTCTGCACATTGGTTCCAGAATCTCCTTGGATCCAAGAATCTGTGCAAGCTTCCAGTCCGCTGCGTAAAATGGCACCATATTTGCATAAAACCTCTGTGAATCTTCTTAACATTCTTTAAGTCCTGTCTAGATTATTTGTAATATCTAAAATAAATGTCGATGCTGAACAGATAGATGTTGGACTGTGTGTTCAGGGTGTGTGTGATCTATACAAAGTTTTTGACCTTTAAATATTTCCTGTCTGTGATTGGTTGACCTGTGGGTGCTGAACCTATGGATGAGAAGGGCTAACTCTGGTGAATTTTAAAGGAATGTTTGAATTGTTTTCTCTTAAAATTGAGACTTTATATGAGCTTAGATTCAAAACATGAGAATGCTCTGCTTTTTATTTATGCATGGTGGATTTTTTTGAAGGGAGATGGATTTACAGGTCTTTCTACTCTCCTTTAGATATTGTCACAGAATTTGACCCATATTCAAATTCTCATGGTTAAAAATACTCCCATTTCTAAAAGCTACTGGGCAAAGATTCAGTAAGTCTGGGTCCTGCTCTTAAAGGCTTACCAGTGGTTTTCTGCACTTAGGACTTGGACGGGAACCTCCTGGACTCCTGGGAAGGAGTGCGTGTGCAATGCCTTTGGTGCCTGAGTGATGGAAAGACAGTCCTGGCGTCTGACACACACCAGCGGATTCGGGGGTACAACTTCGAGGACCTTACAGATAGGAACATGTAACTACCCTGTGCTTCCATTCAGCAACAGTTTTATTAGAATGTGTATGTGGTAGGGTTTTTTCAGACAAACCGAATTTTTTTTTTTTTTTACCTATTTGGTTTTGATTTGATTGGTAATTTTGGTTGATGACGAGGCGATATTTAATCATTAATTCAGCCGGGTGTGATGGTGCATGCCTGTAATCCTAGCATTCAGGAAGCTGAGGCAGGAGGATCACTGTGAGTTCGAGGCCAGTCTGGACTCCATAGCAAGACCCTGTCTCCAAAAAAAAAATAGACTTAAAAAAACCATTAACTCAGATTCTTAATTGTGTTATAGTCTATAATAATGATTGCAAGCAAAGTTGTACTTATGCAGAACATTTTGTATCCTGGTATTTTTACTGTCTTGACTTCTTAATTTGTTTCTGACAAATTATTTTCTGATTACAGAGTACAAGAAGATCATCCTATTATGTCTTTTACCATTTCAAAAAATGGCCGATTAGCTTTGTTAAATGTAGCAACTCAGGTATGTTTATTAAAATTTTCAGAAAAATTGAGCTTAGTACAAATTTTAATTATCATTTTAAGTATACATAGAAACAAATTCTACTTACCAAATTTTATGCATATATTTTATTCTACTTGTGTAGAATATTAGTATTTTGCATAAATAATTTACTAGATATTGTCATTAGAATGTTATTGTTTTGTGTAAATAAAAAATTCTTCCATGAGGCAAAAGTTACTTTGAAAAGTTGTTTGGGGATAGAACAAATACTTGTATTCTGTTTTACATGCAGGGAGTTCATTTATGGGACTTGCAAGACAGAGTTTTAGTAAGAAAATATCAAGGTGTTACCCAAGGGTTTTACACGATTCATTCATGTTTTGGAGGCCATAATGAAGACTTCATTGCGAGTGGGAGTGAAGGTGAGTTTGTCCCGAGAGTTCCCGTAGGTTGAGTTCCTATAGACTGATGAACTTAAATTTTTGTAGTTCTCAATTTCTGGAGGTAGTCTTATCTCCAGGCAAATTGGTGTTATTAAAAATTCTCAGTTATTTATCCAGTACACCCATCAATTGCCTGATTTGAGCATTCCTTTTTATCACAAATCAGTAGTAGTTACAAGTCAGTCTTTTTTTTAACCTTCCTAAAAGCATATTGTGGTCTTACAGACTTTTCATGGATTTCTTTTTCGTGTGTGTGCTGGGACTCAAACTCAAGTCCTCGTGTTTGCCAGGCAGGTACTGTGCTGCTGAGCTGTATCCCTGGCCCTCATGGATTTCTAATTGACTTATTTTTATTTCAGTTTTTGTTTTTGAGGGCCTCACTGTACAGGCCAGCCACTTTGGTAGCTTTGGCTAGCCTTGAATGCGAAGTCCTCTGGCCTCAGACTCCTGATCAGTGGGATTACGCAAATGGGCTACTGTGCCTGGCTTCTATCTGACTTTTGTCTTCCCCCTGTGCTGCCTTCAATCCTGCTTCTGTTGGATTTTTTTCTTAATAATGCTCCAGAATCCTCCATAGTTCTAAAAATGTGTATCTTAGAGGTGCCTTAAAATAGGAATGGCTACCATTATTATTAGTGGCACCAAACTTTTAAAGCCCAAACTAAGCCTGATGAATGCTATAATTAAATCATATTATAGTGTGTTTAAGGCTGAAAATGAAATGACTGTGAAGTAAAGAAAAGATGGTAGTTTTCCCGTCATGAATATATCATCTCTCAAGATGACCACAGTAACCCAGTTGCCATTATTTGCAAGCAGTATACTATAAAGACCCACCAAATCTCCAAATCTGTGCATGGCACTGTAAAAGAGAGCAACTGGGAGAAAAATTTTACTATTCAGGCCTTTTCATTGTGCAGGTAATACATAGAAAAACCAGGTTTATTTTTTGTCTTTGAATAAATAGTGGATTTCTCAGGCTGATAGAGCCAGGAGAACTAAATCTGACCTTGACTACCTCAGACCCTGTTTTCGCTACCTCCTCAGCAGATGCTCTTCCTTCATGTGTGCTCACAAAAGCATTTTCCTTCTCATGTGACATATTTCAATTGCCTGTATCTTTCTCCTTCGCAGACTTCAATTCATGAAGAAACACACAACTATGTCTTTTCTCCCACAATTTAATTTTATGCAAGAAAGATTTTCAAAAACAGTGAACAAATTCCTTTTAAGAAAGTTGCACTCAGTTCTTCAAATTGTGCTTTCCAGCTTTTACTGTGCAAGAAAACATTAAAAACAAAAACAAAAAAATCAAATACAAAGTTAAGTTTTTATCTTACATCTGAAGTTCTAAAACCGGGGGCCGTTCTCTGTAAAGTCTCCTTGGTAGCGCACCCTCAGAGGGCTTCCACATTGCTCCACTGTGCCTTCACTGTCGGCTTACATCTCTCTCTAGTTCACCCTGAGAGCCATCACTTGTGCATACTCTCTTCTTGCTAACGCAAGGTGTTCTGTTCAGGACACCGCTCCACACACACACACTGTCCTCCTAACAGGAGGTGGTAGCTATGCCCACTGACAGTGCAGGTAACCAGACTGTCAGCAGTCAGTGGTGGGAGGGTAATCAGGGTTGGGTGGTCTGTTTGCAGGACAAAACTTTCAACTAAGGTTTTAGTTTTGTTCGGGTTTTGTTTTCGATTAGCTTATGACAAAGAAACAAAGCTATAGGGGATCTTGATTTCGTGTGTGTGTGTGTGTTTTCCTGCACCCCCAGTAGTAGGGATGGGTCCCAGGGACATTCTGCCACTGAACTACGTGGAACTATATCCCTTTTTTATTTTTGAGATAAGGTCTTGCTAAGTTTACCCAGACTGGTCTCCAACTTGCCGTCCTCCTGCCTCAGCCTTCAAATACTACTACATACCACTGAGTCTGTGGAGAATCTTATTACGGGTTTTTTTCTGTTTATTTTTTATCACTTCATAGGATTATAGTTTTCTGTAAAGCTTTACGTGCAGTACAGATAAGAGACTTGTCTAGACTTCTAGTAAGTTTTGAATAGGGCTGCCTGGATTTGAACCTGTTAACCACGAGCAAGCCACCTGCTCACTGCTTCTGTCTCCATCCCATAAGAGCATGCAGGTTAAACACAATACCTGCCTCATGGGGTGGTGGTGTAGATACAGAACCTGGTACCTGGAGCTCCCAGCACAGAGTTAGCGATCATCTTCCTTGGGTTTGGATATCTGGCTTTTCTCTAGTGTGTGATGATTCTGTAAACAAACAACTCCCTTAACTACTCCCGAAATCCCTGTGTCTTCAGATCACAAGGTTTACATCTGGCACAAACGTAGTGAACTGCCAATTGCGGAACTGACAGGGCACACGCGCACGGTGAACTGCGTGAGCTGGAATCCACAGATCCCGTTCATGATGGCCAGCGCCTCTGACGACGGCACTGTTAGGATATGGGGGCCAGCCCCCTTTCTAGACCACCAGAATATTGAAGGTAATGTACCTCAGTGTCCCTGTGCCTTGTCCAGACAACATATGGCCTTGCTTACTGTGAGGGTGTTGTACTGTACTGCACATAAACAGTAACTCGGGCCAAGTGCGGGGCGTGATACAGCTATCCTGTATACCACTGTCCTTCACAGAAGGGGTGTGAGAAATCGGAGGTGTCCAGCAAGGCCTGTTGGGGGCGGGGAGGATATGCTACCTTATATCTGCTTAGCTATCGCTAAAGATCTTACCTGAAAATCATCTTCATCCTGCTACCCAAGTGTAGTGCGCAAGCTGGGGAAGCAGGAAGATCACAGGTTTGAGCCCAACCTGAGCAGCTTATCCAGAACCTGTCTCACAATTTAAGAAAAAGGGGAGAAGGGCCTGGGGAGGTAGTTCAGTGCAAAGGCCCAAGCTTCAGTCCCCAGTACCACTAATATACAGACATACTGAAGAGAAGTGTGATGGCACACACTTGTAATTGCAGTACTCAGGAGGCTGAGGCAGGAGGACTCGAAGTTCAAGTCCCACGTAGACAACTTGGTGAGACCTGGTTTTAAATGTTAATAAGGGGTGGGAAGATAGCTGTGTGGAAGACACACATACGTTAATGCCATATAGCGTGCTGACATGAGCTGTGCTTGATGGATAAGGCAAGAAAAGTCCTAAAATTTACCCTGTACCTAGGCTTTTGCTGTCTATACCATCTGGTGTAGTCTTCAGAGTTTTTTAGAGAAGAATGTTCATCCTTATTTTTACAGGCAGAGAAAGCAACCCAAGTCTAATTTAATTTATTGAGTGCTCCCATCAAAGTTTCTGTTTTAGGTCTGGAAATTTTGTTCCTATCACTTTTGAGATAGTTGTACATGAAGAAAGTCCAAAATACAAAGCTAACTGTTAAAAAGACAAAAGCTGAGTTAAACAGTAGCTTATGGTGACACACATATGCCTATAATCCTAGCACTTGGGAGGCTGAAGCAAGAGGATCACCATGAGTTCAGGGCCAGCCTGGAATATACTATAAGGACAGACCCTATCTTAAAAATCTTGCAAAAATAGCCAGGTATGGCCCATCCGCATAATCCTAGCCCTTGGGAGGCTGGAGACAGGAAAATTGCCTCAATTTTGAGGCCAACCTGGGCTATATACTGAGTTCAGTGCCTAAACTACATAGGGAGACTCTGTGTCAAAACAAAAATGGCTGGCATGGGAGCACACGCCCCCCACCCTAGGACTAGGGGGACTAAGGCAAGAAGATTGGTAGAAGTTGAGAGGCCAGCCTGGCTTACACAGTGAGCCTGTCATGGACATGCTTGCACATGTATATAATCCCACTACTCAAGGCTGAGGCAGGAGGATCACTGAGTTCCAAGACCAGTCTGGGCTACACAGTGCAGTCCTATCAAAAAAAAACAACAAAACTTGGTTGAACATAGTGTCAGTACTAGAGAGGAGAGAGAATGAGAAATCTTATGGAAATGACTCACCTTTTTATTCAGAGAGAAGAAGAAAAATACTTGCTCAGAAGGAAGTAATTTGCCTAAAAACAGATAAACAGAGTTTCTTCAGTGTGTTCCATCTAAATATTTAGTAAGAGAGGTGAATAACTGCTCTTAGGAAATCTCAGCAGAGGACATTATCCAGGGGTAGTGTTCATGGTTAGGAAAAGTTGGTAGTGTCAGTTTTTTTTTCCTTTACTCCTGAAATGTCAGCAAAGACCAGGAAATCTTTATCTTGTTTTCCTCTTTGAGTTTTGAGGCCCATTCTCCGTAATTATCTGTGCTTTCTTTTTTAGTTCTTTTAGACATTAAGAAGTTACTCATTCAAACATGCAGATTTGATAAAATTAGGCAGATCTTAGCTGTGTCGGGGTAGGTTTACCCCAAAAGATGTACATGTGTGCCTCCACCACATTGGAGTGAGAGTTGCTCTTGTGCTTGGGTGAGTTTGATTAGAATGACAGCCACGTTCAAGGGTGGGCCGGGTCAGCCCTCAGTCCAGTTCAGCGCCTTTCCATTGTATCATGCCAGCATGGGTATAACCCTAAAAACATTTCATTTTTACCTGAAACTAAAAAGCAAAGCAGATAATTGGCTGCAATGCCCTCTTGGGGAATATTTTCCAGGTTTTTCCCTTGCCTTGAAAACTTGCTGTTGGGAGTAAAAATTCTTGTTTCAGTTGTGGTACTGGGGATTGAACTCAAGACCTCACACATGGTAGGCAAGCACAAGTCATTTAAATGTTTCGCTTCACAGCTTTCTTTTGAGAGAATCTGCTGACCTTTTGTAACGGGAGAAGGGTGGACTGTTTGTTGCTTTGTTGAACTGGAGTGTGGTCAGTCAAGTACTGACGCTGCAGGAACCTCAGAACCCACTTGCTCATAGTGAAAAGAGGGCAGGCCTAAGCGTTGCAGTTCGACTTACATGAAATGAGCTAAAGTAGGCAAATCCAGGGACCCCAGGTGGATTGATGGTTTCTTCAGGTTGAGTGGGGGTGGTGGTTATGAACAAAAATTGACTGTGCTCGTGGTTGTATAACCTTGTGAATGTACTAAAAACCTTAAGTGTAAGCCGTGTGTGGTGGTGCACTGTGTAGTCCTAGCACTTGGTAGGCTGAGGCAGGAGAATCACTGCACGTTTGAGGTCAGCCTTAGGTTACATAGTGAGACCTTGTGTCAAAAAAATAAAATTGCAACTGTGGGCCTTCCAGCAGGTACATTGTGTAGTGTTTGATCTATGTGTCAGTAAAGCTGTACACGTGCACCCTCTGCACAGACTAGGGCAGGGGTGTAGAATTTGGGCTTAGCTACTGTGAAATGAGAAGTACATAGTTGTAACACACAGTTCTACCTTGGGCCACCAGATCTTTCTTGCCTCTTTGCTAAAAACTATCACAAGGGTATTCTTATTCTACATAATTTATTTATAATTTATTCTTTCCGTAAACTATCATAAGGATATTCTTCTTGTACATAATTTGAAGGTTAATTTTTAAAAGTATTGAATTCTAGCATAAATATTCACCTGTTCTCTAGTATTCAAAATAATCATGAGTTTACACTAAAATGTATAGCCTGATAGTGAGGTAGATAACGTTGTTTAATTATTTTGATGATGAAAGTATCAAGACATTTTTGCTGACTGAGTTTTACAGTCATGATGCAGGTTTCAGAGCTCTCTGTTAACTTGGCTTCTCGCTCTCCCTCTCTCCCCATGTACATCTCGTCTCGTCTTCGCCCAGAGGAATGCAGTAGCATGGATAGTTGATGGCGAAGTGGAGCCCACGACTTCGGTTTAACTTAAAATTAGTCGTATTTGAATGGCTTGGGATTTGGTGCAAACAAACATGATTGATAGCTGGACAGACATGCTCGTCATGAAAAAAGAACCATTTCTGAAGCCCGACTGGGGCCAAACATTTCCACCTTGCTTCATAGTAACCAGTTGAGATGAAGCACGTCGTAGAGCGTTGTTGGACACCATGTTGAATACCCCATCGGTTGTGAAGAACTGTGCTACATTCAGGCTTACCCACTGAACTCAGTATATATATTTTTTTCCCACCTGCCTTTTGTCTGGCAGGATACCATTCTTGTTGCTCTTCTGTGTAATGAAGTTTAAATGCTTGTTTGGAAAACTTTATTTAACAGTTTAGAAGGCTTGATAGAAAGAGTGCATTAGTCTGAAGAGTATACATTGGATAGGAAAGAATTTCTTCCTTTTGTTTCTCAATCTTTCCGCCTTACTTAGCTTGAGATCTTTGCAGCTTGGTTCATGGATTCTAGCCTTGCCCGTTGCGCAGTATATACTGATACAGATGACAAACCAGTGAACTATGTCAAAAGCACTCTCAATATTACATTTGACAAAAAGTTTTGTACTTTTCACATAGCTTGTTGCCCCGTAAAAGGGTTAACAGCACAATTTTTTAAAAATAAATTAAGAAGTATTTATAGGATTAAAGTGACTTCATTTGTATACATTTGGAATCTAAACCAGCTTAAAAACAGTTCCCTCCACAACTTAAATGTGCAGCATAACTGATGCTCTTCTGGATTCCACACAAGACGGGCAGGGACAGTGCTGGAAGGATGTGACACAGAAACTGATAGTCATCCTTTGAAGGTTCCCCCCTTATGTTTTCTTCCCAGTGGAACATCATTATCTGATACTGAAGAAATTCATGCTTCAAAAAGAATTCTAAATGTACCAACATGAGAGAGCAGTAGTTGACTTAGGTTTTTCAATAAGCTTGTCTCAAGTTCTCTTTTGGCTCAGAAAGTCATTCTGGTATGATCTAGCAAGAGTAGAAATCAGGTACAGAAGTTTATAGCTTGCATAATTGAGACTGTTAGAAGAATTCAGTAGACTACAAACATACTTAAAATGGGATTAAAGCCTAGTGTTTTTCCACAGTTGCCCTTAATATTTTGACATACAAGGATACATGAATTTGAAGAATATTCCTCCTCAGTTTTTTAGATGTTGCCATACTGAGCCTCATGCTCCACTGGTGCTGTATGTGGATAGTCTCCCTCGTTGCTTTCCTTCATGGAAAAGAACGTTTTCATTTTGAGAATTTCACATTCAGAATAAGTCAGAAGCCTGATGTGCACATTGCATTTTAAACCCTACGACAGCTGAGCACAGTCGTCTCCTGTGAAGCCGTGCTGCTCCTCAGTAGACTCCTAGTGTCCGCAGCTGTTTCGTTGGGAAGGGGAATGGGGGTGCCCCAAAGTAAGATTCTGCAGAAGGCTCGTACTCAGTCCCCTGTGAGGCCTGGCCAAGTGGGCCACATTACGTGGCTCTGCTCCTTCCAGTTCTATGGAGGAGGGGACTCTGGGACCCGGGAGCTGTTCCCTTGTGGGATGACAGGGAAGGACTGGCAGAAAGGAGGGGGACCATGGAGGGAGGAAGAAGGAGGAAGACACACTTGGCCTTAAAAGAGTGGGCCTTCTTCCAAAAGCCCATAGTGAGACGAAGTGACAAATCGTGGTCGGATTATTTTAGTGAGTTGGTATATAAAATACAACTTTAAGCTCCATTTTGCAGAGACCACCACTTAGAGAATCAATTCCTCTTTTGATATTTCTAAGTTAACTATATGTTACCGTTTATCTGGTACTTACGTTTTCTTGACTAAAATTACTTTTTACTTTAAACTTGAATAAAAATCTTCACTGGTAACTGTATACAATTAAGTGGCAACTTCTCTTTACCTCAGTATAGTTGGAACCATTGATTCCTGTGTGCCCTTCAGCCGCCAGTCAGTCCACCCTGTCTGGTCTTCCAGGACCCTCCAGGGGTGAGTGTGTGGTCGCAAGGTGCTCTCGCACACCGTGACGTTGCTGAGGTGTGTGTCCATCCAGGGGTGACTTGGCACTTGGATTCTTCTGCACCCAGTCCTCCTCAGATCAGAGTCTCCACAGTACTGAAGTATAGCTAGCAGCACTTGAAAGGAGTAGATGAAGTGGGGGCGCGTTTCCAAGAATATAGCTCCTAATGTTAAAATGGAGCGACAACTATGCAAAGGTTTCCGCAGCAGCTAGGTGAGTTTGCTTTCCGGGTCTGTCAACCCTAACTGGCAGCTTCCTATATATACACTGGTATTCTGCTGTGCCAATTTGCTGTAAACGTCTGTTTACTATGTTTGCCATGAAGTGAATGTGCTAGAAAGGTGGAAGAAATGAAGAAGCTAGGACTTGTGATGTAACAACCTGATGGCAGGATTTTCTAACCCATAGAAATCACTGAAAACTTGCAGTAATGCTGTAGGCTGTAGTAGGTTTAAGAGTGAGAATACTATCAAGCCAGCTGTGTTAACAAATGTCAAAATTGAAAAGTACCAATACTTTTTGCACATAGATCAAAATAGAGTGGAGAATTTTTGGCTCCAAAAATCAGGTTAGTGGGCTCATTTCCATGTGCTTATTAGCAAATGTTTTTGTTATTATGTATTAAGGGCTAGAGCAAGAATGAAATTAAATGTCTTTTTTCCTCTGAGTAATTGGTTGCTATGGTCAGATGTTAGATTTGGGGACTACTGAGATTGGTGTGTGGGTGGTGAGACAGGATTAGGAGTTAGGAGGGATGAAAAGGCTTGTGTGCGTTCTGTATTTTATTGGTATTCATGACTGCTACACTTCTGTTGCTCATTATTGGCCACATGTTACATTAACCCAGGTAAGTAGTTTGAGCAGAGGAAAGTTTAATTGCCAATGCCCTCACAACTTGATCCGTTTTATTGGGTGGGGGAACAAAAAAGGGATTCCCTGACAGATAAAAATAACCTGCTAATTGGAAAGAGAAAAAAGTTTTGTCAATATTGATCTGAAAAAACACAAGTTGTAGTAAGGTGAATTTTATTATTAGGAGTGTTCTGCCTCTAGAGTGGCATTCCTTGACATTAATAGAAAACCCTTCTGTCCCACCCTCCCTGTCTTGGAATTTTCTTTTCTAGGACATTGCCTCCTGTAAGCCAGTCCTGACCCTGGCTGCCCGTGGGTCACTAGTGCACATCTGCAGGAAAGTGTCCCTGTCACTTTCTTTCACAGCAGAAGAATGGCTGCTTTTGAATGGGAGGAAAGAAGACATTTGTCTTAATATCCTTTTTGTCCCATCTCTAAAATGTATAAATATTTTTAGTTTGATTTCCATTTAGACTTTAGCAACTCTATTTCGGGGCTGCTACCCAGAACTTTACTACATTTCAGAAACCATATCTGGTTTAATATATGAACTGCTAACTCTATGAGAAGAGATGAATTTGAATTTACACTTAGACACTTTCTAAAAACAGGGTGAACATAATTGAAATTTTTCAGTGTTGTTAAGCTATTGTTTTAGTAGCTGCCCTATAGTTGAAAAAGCAAAACTGTAAAAATCTTTCACTTATCTACTTAATCCGGATGGCCTGGATTAACAAAGCTAAGAGTATAAAAGTGTGTGTCTGTGTGTCTGTGTGTGTGTTTTGTGTGTGGGGGAGAAAGGAGTACTTGATTCATAAGAAGTCTTTGCACAGCTGTTCCGGGTTCTTGTCAGTCTTCCTCAGTCTCGTGCACATGTGAAGTGCCCTCTCTTGAGTTTAAGGTTTGGTTAATACTGATATATTTTTATAAGACTGAAATTGTGTCCCAATCTTTAGCTTAAAACATTGTCAGGGTCATTGTGCTAGAACTGAATCAACATTTAGGCACAGATGGAAAAACTCACTGGCCTCTTCAAAGTGTTAATGGGAGGGAACAGCTCACAGAAGCATGTAGGGACTTGCAAACCAAGCTGTAGAGATCAGGAGGAAAACAGAGTTGTCTGTAGGTCTCAAGATTTCTGAATTGTCACAATTTACATGGCATTGTGGTGGAACTAGTTAACACTTAGAGCTTTTGGTATATAATTACTATTTGCTATGGACTGATTAAATGTTTCAAAGGATTGTGTTCTTAAATTTTGGATTTTTTTTTTAACTGCCTCAGATTATATTTAGTAGTTTAAATTTCTTCACTTTATTATTTCATTAAAGTATAAAAACTTCAGGTCTCTTGATATTTATTTTCACTTGTTCTAATTATTTACAAAACACCCTTTTGTTGACTTTTATTTTATAAATATGTAGTATATTACATGTCTATAGTTTTTGTTCAGTTGAAACTACATTAACTTTGACTTGCGTTACTGAGTTTTTTTTTAAATAAGCTTTTTCCATGTCAGTGCCCAGCACTTAACCAGTCATTCATATTCCTTTTCTTTCAGTCCAATAAACAGAATGAATAACTGATTCTTGGTGTACAACATCTCCTTATGCATTCGAGTATAGTATTTGTATACATAGTCCCATAATTAACTGAAATATGTGGCATGCTGTCCTTGGCCTCGTCTGTTTACCTCGGGCTTGTGCGTCGACTCCAGGGTGTCAGATGTCAGTCCTGGATAAGTTTAAAAGTTAAAGAGCACTGCGTCCTAAGGAATTACTTGCCTCATTTTGTTCAAAAAGATTACTGCATCAGAACTTCATTTAGGGATTGGATATGTTGATTAGTAGAGAAAATGTATTTCCAGTTTGAAATGAAGCCAATGCATAACTAGTAGAATTACATTAGTTGCTTTCCAAGGATTTCCTTGAAGGTGTTCTCTGAAGCCTTCCTTGGAGAAAGCATTGAGTGTGCCCAAACCCATGCTCCCTTCTGTATTTACGACCAAAGAAAACCCAATTCCTTCGTTGGAATGAACCATATGGAAATAAGCTTTAAGGTGTTTACATCTTCAGGCAGACATTAAAAGGAAGTTAACGTGGAGATTAGTATTTGGTGGCCAACCAAGGACAAGTGGGCAGAAGACTGGTCCCTGGTGCAGTGGTGAGTGCCTCTGCATCACGCCATCACCAGAGACCACAGTGGGCACTTGTGTCTTTTACTGTGTGGGTGTACTTTGCTGTCAGATAATCTGCGTGTGGGCCATGTCCCAACACTGTGTTTAGAAATGTTCCAGCCTTAACAAATCTCTCAAGAGGTTACATTTTAGATGATCTAGTTCTCTTCCCTGTAAGCCCAGGAAAAGTTGATACATAAATACATCGTTTAATGATTTCTACTTGAAGATTTTTTTCAGAAAAAAACAATTCAACTAAGTGATTCCATCTTCCTATCACCACTTTGAGTAATCTAGCAGTATTCTACTTAGCTAAAGCTAGTAAAGGTGGGAAACGAGGACAAAAAGCAGATTTTCAATCAAGTTGATTCAACTGTGTATAATCCCTCACGTTACAATAATGTTAGATGTTTTACAATTCTTTCACAGCCGCAGGAGAAAAGTAAAACATGGATGGCCATAGATTATATCTAGAAATCAGATGATTGTGCAGTGTTCTCTAATACATAGGTAAGTGGAATAAACATTAAATTGGAAGTTGTATTCTGAATGTCTAAAGACAATTAGTGATCGTTGATTGTATGATCAACAACAAAAATGAATTCATTTAAGAGACAGGTGAATTTCTGGTGGAAAATAGTTACCTTTGGTTCTTAATGCTATAGCTTAAAAAACGTTTTAGCTGTCCCTTTCCTTATGAGCACAATTAGAATGGGCTCTTGCCTGTTAGTAGTTTGCATAAAAAGACCTTTAAAGTTTGTTATGTGTTCATGAAGATGACAAACGAATCTGGTTTTAATTTCCTTCGTTTCGTACTGCTTGGTACAAGGACAGTAGGCATGCTTAAGCCATGTGCTGCCGTGTCTGGCTTCTGCTCACTTTGTTTTCAGGTGATAAACTCAGGCTTATAAAAAAAAAAAAAGTTCTTTGATGCCAAAGCATGTGTTTTTAATCCTAATTTGAAGTGTGTATAACCCAACTGGGGCTTTTATAAAATTGCAAGTTCCTAAGCCATTCTTCAGACCTTGAGTCAAAGAAAGATCTGAAATTTTTTAAATACCCCAAGTAATTGTACAGTGTTCACCTGGAACACTTCACTTTTTGGTGTTTGAATACCATACTACACCACTGCGTGTTACTGCAGAGATGAGACCACAAATTTAAAAGCAGAGGCAAAATCTGTTTTGGGAAGGGCAAACCCACAGTATGAGTATACACGGCTGGAAGCGGCAAAATTAGTAACAGGCATCTTTCAGTTATTTTTGTGACTCCTAGGTGGCTGGCTGGGGCAGGTACTAAGTAATTCCCATTGTACGAAGGGAAGGGGATACTAAGTAAGCTCAGATCACACCTAAGTGCTATGCAGCTTGTGTGTTCAGTCACTACATCATATAATCAGCTTTCCCTCGGTATGGCCACTTGGACAAACTGACTTAAAACTTGTAGCAAGTAGGTAAAAAGTTAAAAGGCTCTCCTTTACTGAGACTTAACTGCTCAGTTCAAAGATGACACTTGAAGTACAGACGTCTCCATACAACTAAAGCAATCAAAACACTCGGTTATTTGGATACATTATAACAAATTTAAGTATCTGTAAATCATTTTGTAAATTCACATGTAGTTTAAAATCATGGTTTAAATCCACTGCTTTAATCTCAACACTTGAGGCTGAGGGAGGAGGATTGCCATGAGTTGAAATTTACCCTGAACTACACAGACCCTATCATAAATAAAATCAAGGGTTTTGGATTTGTCAGACCTGAATGTAAATCTTGTCATTCAGTGTAAATTGTACTTAGCACATCAAAACTTAGTCACATCTTCTATAAAAGCAGTTAACAGTAGCTCACTGAACAGCACTGTATGTATGAAAACTTAAGAACGGTTTGAAAGCACCAGAGGAGACAGATAAGGCAAAATTGGGAATAATACTGCAGGTCCTACACAGTAATCTGATATGTCAAATGACCTAGCTTAAGTTGAAAAGGAACCTAAAAGGACAGATTTCAGAGCCATTAACCAAATTCAGTATACAGACCTTACCTGGTTCTCAATGTGAATGGACTTGAGTTTTGAGACAGACATAGTAAAATATGATAGATGTAATGACATTGGTCATTTATGTCAGGGTGGGTGGGAAGATAGTGGGTTGTAGATAAAATGATTGCAGCCAATAAGTAGAAAATTACCAACCAGGGTGGTTTAGGCCCGTTACAAAAGTTGGTCCATTCCCAGAACTGCATGGCCATCCCCCACCTCCTGGGATTAGTCTCATCTGTATAGCAGCGCTGCACACTGCCTTCCCCAGCCAGGGGGTTTCACACTGCACCTGGTAGGTGATGAGAGCAGCTGCTGCCGATCACATCGGTGGTGGGACGCTGTGCTCCAGAAAGCTGCTCTCTAACTTGATTCCTGGTCACCGCCTCCCCCTGCAAGGTCACCAGTTTCAGTGAGTGAAGGTTGTCACAGCTTGTATCTAGATGTACCCCAAAGCCTCGTGCAGACCTAAGTGGTGCTGAATTTAAGAGTGTGTGATGCTGTGATTACTAAATTAGTCCACTGATTGGTTTGGCATAATTATGGGTAGCATTAAGGGTGCCCCAACCTTGGTGTGAGTGACACCTGCCCTAACGGTGGGTAGGCTGGGTAAGCCAGAAGGGATACAAAGTGGGTCAGGTCATTTTGTTGCTTACTGCTTGCTGCTTTCTGTGATACCCCTCTGCCACAGCACCCTGCCTTGGAGCCTGCCCACTGTGAATTGTGTTAAACCTCCACAAACTGTGAGTTAAAGAAGCCTTTCCTCCTTTAACTTTGGATATTGGGCATTTATCTCAAACTTCTTTCTTGTTCAAGTGCTGGGCTCCCATCCCAAGCACGTGGTTCTGAGACGAGGAAACAAAATGATGAGGGACTGTGTGCCTCAGGTGTAGTACCAGGCTGGAGTGCAGCTCAGTAGTGAGCACTCTGCTACCCTGCATAGGGATGGCTGTTCTGTCCCTGACCTGCTAGGTACCTGACAGGAGGCATACTTCAGGAGTACTTGAGAAGTGGGATTGGAGGGCAACCCACTTTCGGGGCCCCCTTCCTTCCCTCTCAGCTGCTTTTCTCCCAACAAATTGTTCCTACTGTTGGGGGGGGTGCTTAATATTGTTAGACTGATTCATGCTTTGACAAGGTTCTAATTTATGGGAGTATATCATTAGGAAACAGGAGTTTTAAGCATTTTTTAAGCCCACACATTTTGACTAGGTTCTAATGTTTAATGAGAATTGAGAGATGAAGCCACATTACTCCGTAACTGTTGCAGCAAAGGGAGCCACAGGCTAACTGCTGAGATCTTAGCTGGCTAACTGACTAGGCACCGTCTCAAAGGAAACGGATGAAAGCAGTGTCTTCCAAGGGGCTTTTCTAAAGATCACCGGGTGTGCAGAACTGCCTTAGCTTTGTGGTCACTCAATTCAGTCAGCAGAACAGTGGCTTCTGCCTGTTAGAGTATTCATGACAAGTATGGCTTGAGTCCAAAAGGCTTCACTGACAAACCCATTTATAACTGGAGCCTTGTTAACTGAAGTTTCACTGCACCAAAAATACTCTTAATCTGTTACAATGCTGAGCAAAATAGTCCATTTGGGTTAAAGTATAAAACCTCAGATACCAGAGATCCACAAAAAGAAATTAAATTTATCTTCTTTACCCTGAAGCCTATTTCTGTATGTTAAAACAAGTTTGCCTAGTTTTTTGGGCAATCACACCTAGTATATGATACTTTGGACAAATATTGTGGTCTCAGCAGTCTCAGGTGGACCAACATAGATAGCAATCTCCTTTCCCAGCCTTACAGTGTTAGAAGATTTCAAAATGTGGCTGCCTGAAAATAATCACAGTGCTGGGTTTTGATTATGCTGTTCTACTGTTAGGAAGACACAAGTTAGACTTCCTGCTGGAAGAGCAACAGAACACCAGTCAGATGTGTTACTCAACACTCATTTATTGTTTGTGTACAAGGCACTGTGGCAGGTGCCAGGAGAGAAAGGAAGATACAAACATGAGTTCAAGTGGACTCTGCCCTCTAGGAGCATACAATCTAGCAGATGAACTGCACACGGGGACTGTGACACCAGATAGCAAGTAATGAGTCACAGGAGACCAAGGGCTGCAGGAAGCTTTCTTAGTTTTCAAACCCAAAGCCAGGCCATGCCAGGGGCAGCTGGCTGGCCTCTCATCCCTTGGTGTGGCGGGAAGGAAAAGGCAGCGCAGGGTCTGCTGGGCACTGATGGACTGAGCTACATCTTTGCTCTCAGCTGAGGCTCCTGGTATTAGCAACAGTGCCTGCTACTGCTGCAAGGATGGCAGGGAAAAGGCAGGGGAAAACGACTCAACTCAGATAGAGCCTGGCACACAGGAGCACCCAGCATGGTTTGCACTGGCTGGCCCAAGTTGCAACTTTACAGAAGGACAGCAAGGAGAGAGGGCAACAACCCTGGGCTCAACACCAGGATCCCCAGCGCTCATGCTTCAGAGCCCTGACAACCTCCAGACCTTTAAGCTGCAGACCTTAGACCGAGGGATGCCCTCTGCAACCCTTCCACTGATACAAAGCCCTGCCCATCAGCATCTTTATCACATCTATTTTAAGGTTGGAGTTTCCCCACTCTCTTATCATTTGTAGAAGAGCCCTTAAAAAATAAAAAACTAGAGTGGCTCCCCCACTCCCTTCCTCACTTGGGTACAGACAAGCACTATAAGAAGGGTTTTTGCTTTTAATCAGAGTTAATGCTTTAGAAGGAAAGTGCCGCTGGTCTTAGAGGCAAGGCACCACTCTGATCTGCTCAGTAACCTAACCTGACAGGTAAACCCACAGCCCCAAGGTACTTGATTCCGTGGGTGTTGGTTTTGGTTATTAGGACAAAATACCTGCTCACACTGAGCTATACATAGTTTGTTAGTCTCTGGGTGCTAAGGATTTAAGTTCTCCCAACAGTTTCATAAGCTTGAGCAGAGTATAAAGAGGCACTGGAAGTTAAGGGGAGGGATTGTTTTTTAAATAAGCTGCATCAGAGGGAAAAGGTAAGAAAGATGCAAGCCAGGTATCAGCTTCTTGAGCCTTGGCCTGATGGAAATACAGTAACCACAAGAAGAATCTGTGGCCCCAAGAGGCCAAAAGAGCCACAGTCACTTTTCCTACCTCTTTCTTTCCTGTGTTGCTGGGGCACTTCCTTCCACCCCAAAACATAAGCTGCAGAGGCGCTGAGCTTACTGCTCCCTGACTTCACCAAAAGTAGGCTTAATCCAAGGCTAGAAGGACACAGAACAGTTAACACTGTGGGGACCACACACCTTGTTAGCCCCCCCCATTTTACGTCAGAGGGAACACTCCCTTTAGACTCCACCATAAACATCCAGTCATAATTTGCCTATATGCCAGTGCTGAAGAAATCAAAGTACCAGCTAGGACTGAGGATGAACAGCTAGGCGTACTGCACATCCCAAAGCTGGTACAGAGTGGAGGAAACAGTGGCGCTTATCAATGCAAGAGTTTTTTTTTATAAATTCAGCTCCAGGGAACTGCATCTGGTGAGATACTGCTGTGGGTGCAGGAAACGGCTTGTGCGGGGTCTCCCGATTCAGAGTGGTCAGTGCTGAACAGAAGGGCTCCAGTTAATCCCAGTACCAAGCAGGACAAGAACAGGCAGTCTGATAATGACTCCTGCTTCTAACATGCACGCATCCCCTGCCAAACCACCTCTCCACGTGTTAAATAACATGCACTCAGCAAATGCAACTGGAGCCATTATAATACGGAATAAGACCCAGCAACAGCTGGGGGTACTGTATGGGTGTAGGGTGCCTGTGGAGGCAGTAGCTTTTAAACAAAAGCACTGATAAAACCTTGGTTTCATAATTTATTTTTCCTCTCTATAATAATTACATTGTACTTGGGCGATGGCTTGTAAGATTTCACAGATACTGCAAAGAAAAATACATTGTGAAATGTCATTCTCTGTTAACATTCTTAGGGAAAGACTCTTAGCTGAGAGTCCCATAAATTTTAAACCGTATTAATATATGAAGTTGCCACTATAAAGCCAAAAGAGTAACTGACTTTGTTCTCTTGACCAAAGGAGCAATGCTGTTTTCTACTGGGATTATCCCGTGCCTCATCTAAGGAGTGTCCCTCGAAGGGATGTCCCTCATGCTTTGGCATGCAAGCCAACATACAGTCCCACATCTACACACAAATAATTACTTTCAGCACTCGGGCAATAACACCTTCACATGTTGGGCTAAAGTTGAGAACCAGAAATCTACAAAAACTCAATTCATATTTTTAAATACTTTATATGGTAAAAATACAGCAAAAATAGTTTTTGTTCAAAGACGAAAATATATACTGCTATGGTCATGGTTCTAAAGATGGTTCAAGCAGTCTCTGGCTCCTCCACTGTGCAGTGTAGTGTAGGCTGACTTCAACCACAGCTTCTCCAGCTTCAGTCGTTTATCAAAGCTAAAATCATACTGTGGGAAGAGGAAATTTGTGTTACATGTTTCCTTAGGAATCCTCCTACAGAGTCTGGTCCAGAATGGCATCCCTGAGGATCTTCAAAGAATACTCTTTGGAATAGAAGGCAAGCGATTATACCTAAAGGAGCAAATACATAAGGACTTCCCAATGCCCGAATTTTTTCACTAAAGAATGAGTAACTGGGAGTAAAAGCTGGGCAGTAAGAACGAAAAGCAATTAAAAGTTATGTCCAGGCAAAAAGCTACTTCTCTAGCCACATCTCTGCACACACTGTTGCTATGTATGGAAATCGCCCCCCCCCCCAATTAACCTGCACACCCCTAGGCCTCTGACGGGCACTGCAGCACTTGCGCTGGGAAGCTGGCCTCTCAGCCTGGCACAGCTCCAAGGGCTTAGCTCGTCATTTTCCCGAATGCACTGGCTAACACGTCAGCCTCTACCGCCTGCCTGTGAGCACCTCTGAGACGAGCTGGACCAGGACCGTTCTGTGTTAACATTTTGGGTACCACTCAGGACTGCAGTGGGCACCTGGCTTTCACTGTAGGGACTTCTGCTGCTCTCTTTTGTCACCTGTGGTGCTGCACTGTGTCTGATACATAGCAGTCACCTAAGAAATACCCTAGGAAAACCACTGTGGTTAACAATGATAAAACAGCCATTTTCCTTTTTATATGCAGGGATCAGCCTTGCTCTGTTAAGATCAAATGACTAAAATACACAGAAATACCTATATATCACTAATGGTATAAATGATTAATTGTCCAAACCTAATCACATCTGATGTACTCAAAGCACAACACAGAGGTAGTAGCTAATGTTTCGAAAAGATGTTTCAGAGTTTATTACAGTTCAGAATAAACCTAGGTGCTTCTCGTGTTATTTCCCTTACTCCATACTACAACCCAGCAAGGTAGGCATTATTCAAAGCCCACTTGCACACGAGAAACAAGCACAGAGAGGTTCAGAAACTTACTCTAAATCAAGAACATATGCAGCAGAAAAGATAGCCTCTTCTGGAGCTAGGTATAGTGGCACATGCCTGTAATCACAGCACTCAGGAGGCTGAGGCAAGAGTATAGAGTTCGAAATCAGCCTGGGCTACATAAGTGAGCTCAAGGCCAGCCTGAACTGCAAAGCAAGACCCTGTCTCAAAAAGACAAAAAGATAAAAAATAAAATATAAATGGTGCTGGGAAAAATAAGTTATCCACCTAGATTCTCTCACCCTATACTAAAATGAAATTGATAGGAATCAAAGAAGTAGACACAAAAACAAAAACTTTGAGACTACTGGAAAATGACACAAGCAAAACACCTGAACCATAGTCACAGGCAAAGACTTCCTAAATGCCAATAGCACAGGAAATATCAAGAGTCAATAAATGGGATTAAGTCAAATTACAAAGCTTTCACACAGCAAAGGAAATAATAGTAAAGAGACAACCATGAAACAGAAAACTTTTGCCAGCTACTCATATTCTGAGAGGACTAGTATCTAGAATATACAAAGAACTCAAAACAACCCCAAAACAATATAATAAAAAATGGGTATATAAATTGAATAGATACTTCTTAAAAGAAGTACTGATGGTCAGTAAATACATGAAAAAATATTTGTCATCTTTAGCCATTAGGAAAATACAAATCAAAACAAAAATTCCACCTTCCATCAGAATGGCTACCACCAAGAACACGAACCATTCTACTCTTTTGGTGGGAATGTTAACTAGTACAACCACTATGCAACTCATTCCTCAAAAACCTAAAAAAAACCGATGTGGTGGCACATTGCCTATAATCCCAGCTGTGAAGAGGCTGAAGCAGAGAATCTCAGTAAGTTTGAGACCAGACCGGGCAACATAGCGAGACCCTGTGTCAAAAAACAAAACTAAAAAAAAAAACCTAAAAATAAAAATTCATTTGACCTAGCTAACCTCCCCAGGGTATATTCCTGAAAGAGTTAAAGATGTCAGAATGTAGCAGTGGGTACATACCTACGTATATAGCAGCACAATTCACAGCTAGCGCTGGAGACAGCCTAAATGGCCATCAATGGACAAATGGATAAAATGTGGTGTATATATATATATGCACAATGGAATATATTCAGCTATAAAGATGGAGGAAATTGCAGTACATTACTTGAAACCATAAGATTAAATAAGTCAGACACAGTTAAGTATTTTATGCTTTCTTATATGAGTAACTCAAAATATAAAGTAAGACAAAAGGGTGGTATGAGACAGGGAGGCAGGCATTTTAGAGATGGGGAATGGAATCCTGGAAAGTGAGGAGAGGAACGGTGGGACATAAAGGGACCAGAAATTACTGAGATGATACTTCCATGCACCAATTTCCCAAAATGAATGTAACCATCATGTATCACAAATACGTACTAATAAGGAAAGAAAGAAGGAAACATGTTACATACACATAAGTGGGAAAGCCCAGATTCTACTAATCAAAACATGAAGGGCACAGATGCTACCATTTTCTAAAGAAGATAACCATTTTTTTCAAAACTAATTCCATTTCTAAGCCTTGATGTCTGCTCTGTGCAAGGTAACATGCCAGCTGTGGGAAGAAACAGAAGAGCAGGATAAAGTCCCTGCAATAAAAGCTGGTATTTCAGTAATAAAATCACAGCAACCAAAAGCTGAAAGTGCTACAAAGTCATCAACTGCAGAGTGTATTTTCTCCTGACTCCTTGAACTATGAAAATACACTAAGAGTAAGGTAATAACAATGTGACTGAAAATGACGAGGGAAGAAAAAGACAGAAAAGGGGAGGATGTGGTTAGAAGGGAATACAGCCACTCAGACAAACTGTTCCTTACACTTGTCCCTTGTTTATGCCAAGGGTTTGCCCAGGGCTTTGCATTTGCTAAAGCATATGTTCATCACCATTACCCCACTGCTTTAAAATTCAACAGAGAGCTCAGGAAAAGAATAGCAAGGGCAGTTTAAAATGCTTATCGACTAAACAGCTAAGGAATAACTAGGGTACCACAGTGTAACTGTAGGTCAGACAAATGTGGACATGGTGGAATATGTGAAAAATCTATAAGAAAATTCACATAATCCCTGAAAGTACTACAACGTTAGCCTAAAACCTAGAGTAAAACAACACTTCACCCACCGAAGGCAGACATGGCACTGAGGACAGCAGGAGGACTTTAAACTCACCTGTAAAGATACATGAAGAAACAGAGCAAGTGGAAACCAAGTTTGATCATGGCTTCTTTCATGTGTGACTTTAGCTGCCCTCGATTGTGTATTTCTGTTGGGTCAAACACTCCCATGTTGCCACTTGGCACCATAATGAACCTAATAATGGATATAACATTAGAAGGGAAATCACATCAATAGCAAAGTAAGTAACCAATGATAATCAACCTTTAAATGTGAGCAGCCTTAATGACACCAGCCTTAAGTGCATACCAAATGTAGACTGCTACAAGCTACCATTAGTTTTCCTTTGCAGGTTATAATATTGTTAATTTGGAATAATTTTCTGCACTGTGAGACAAATACAGCAACACTCCAGAGAAGGTTATCTTACGCACAGAGACCCTTTACCTATCATCTGCAGAAACCTACCAAACCAGTCATCCCAAACTCTTTTTCCACTACAGTTAAAGGACGTTCCAAGACCAAGCACAAGCCAGGCGTGGTGGCACACACCTGTAGTCCTAGTGCTTAGAAGGCTGAAACACAAGGATTGCTTAGAGTTCAAGGCCAGCCTGAACTCCACAGCAAGACCCTGTCTCAAAAACAAGAAACAAAAAATACCAAGCACAGTTTATCAAATTCTCAGAAACTTCTCTGTGGAGATTAGGAACTTGGGTTACTTTGACAGCACTGGTGAGACTGAGTGTCTGCGCTTCAATACCCACACCGTGGTGTCCCTTGTGCACCTCGGATCTGAACCCAGCTCACAAACTCTTCCTGTTTTCCTGTCAAGGTCCTCCTAGTACAACCCAGGCTTCCTCACTCTTGCCACAGTTTCTCAACTGTCACTTCTGTGAAATGCCAAGGCATATCTGGATTCTACAAATCTGAAATTCTCCCCCAAATCCTAGTGGCCACCTAGGGGAATTGAGAGCATTTTCTCTTGAATATCCAGAAAACATCTCCAAATAGTCTCAAAAAGTATTACTGTTTGCTAACTAGTAGGTTATCTAAGAAAAGTGTTACCACTTTCTTGGCAGTCCTTAAAAACTTCACCTTACACCATTCTTCTCTCTGTCTCATCGCGAACAATCTGTTATTCTTACCCAATTCTTTTTCCTACCACTATTTTCAGAGTTGTCTCCTTCCCCCAAATCGCAACACTATTCCTTCTTGAGTCTATTTCTGCTCTCTGTTTTCTGAGCAGGTTTCCCTCCTTGCTGGTTGTTCTCCACTCAACTGACAGAACACAACACCTCCAGAGAAATCTTCCCAAAGTGTCACTTATTTTCATGTCAATTTGGCTGTTTAAAAACATGTAAAGCAAAAAGATAAAAAGAATAGCTAACAAACACATTAAAAGATACTCAGTATCATAAGTTATCAAGGCAAGGACACAAATCACACTGAGATACCGAGGGGCTTGCTCTTCTGGCATTTCCAACAGAAATGGCTGAGGGCACAGTCGAGGACACCTAGTACATCCACAGTCCTCTTGGTTCCAGTCCCAACTCTCACTCCCAAATCTATATTTCACTGAGAGGTCCAGAGAGAACTCCTTGTGCTAAGTTCCCATGGGACTGGCCCTCAGGAGAGTGCAAGGAGTCTGTGCAAGGGGTGTTGGGTCTCTGCAGTTCATTATGGCAGTGATATGAGACTGAGCAGCCTCACTCCAGGGGATCTGCCCTCTCCTGGAGGAGAGGATTAGACAGAGAATTCTCCCTGGCTCAGGTGCTGTCCAGCCCCAGTAAGGTTTTCCTTCCCTCACCCCACCTCACCGTCTTTTCATGCTCCCTAATCTTCCCTGTATTCTTTTCTATGTCCCTTTTATCCCAACTGCATGCTATAACATGCTTACAAGTTAGCCAATGAATGGTTTTAACAAAAAAAAATCTTAGATATAATTAAAGCCTAAAAATACAGTAGAGCAGCAACCTACAAACATAAAAAGAATTCTAGGATTGTTGAGATTATTCCATGGTTCTTCACAGAAAAATATGCTATATATAATAGTTCAACCATAAAATTATACTCAATTAGTATTTCCATGGTACTGTTTTTGAGCAAATGTCCTAAATTTACAAAATCCCAATATATGGCAACTTACCTAATTTGCAAGCTTTAAAATGTAATTTTCTTTGGTGTATAGTACTTTGTTGTTGTTTCTGAGATAGGGTCTTGCTATATAGTCCAGGCTGCACAGAAAAGCTTTGTTGCCCAGGCTAGCCTTGAATTAATGGCGATCACCTTGGCTTGTAGTACCACACCGGGCTTCTTTGATGTATTTTAATTAGAATACATTTAAAACAAGCCTAAAGCCGGGGATGAGGGCATACCTCTGTAATCCCAGCACTCGGGAAACTGAGGCAGGAGGATCACCCACCCCAGTTCAAGGCCAGCCTATACTATATACTGAGACCCTGTCTCCAAAAACAAACAAAAACTTCCATTATAAACAAAGAAGCCTGATATTTATTTATTCACAGGCATTTGGTCATTCTTAAAGATAAATGATACTCAAGACAATAGAAGGACCGGGAAGAGAGTTCAATGGCATAAGCACTTGCCTGGAAAGCACAAGGTCCTACGTTTGATTCCTGGTACCAAAAAGGACAATAAAAACAAAAAAGACAATAAAAAAACTTGCAAGTCTTTAGACATTAGAACTGAATAATACATATTTTATAAATGTATGCATGTAAATTTGTGCCTTACAAGACTTAGCCACGCAAACTGACATTTGCCTAATATATCAAAGTGAACAAAAACTTGGCCTCATCTATTAAGGCATTCAGTTATTTTTTATTATTGGCACATACTTTTGTGGAGAGAGGAGGGTGTTACATTTAAGAAATTTTTAACTGCTTTAACTAAAAACAGTAAAGAAAGAATACTCACCGATATATATTCCACGTGGCAACGGGTAAGTTGAGAAGGAAGATGAACCAGTGCAATGAGACAAGCATCAATACGCTGACAAAGGAATGGCTGATCATTTCTGGAATTACCCACTGTAAGGGAAGGCTACATCATTACACCTCACTGCTCCATCTATTTGGCTGTACATATTACTTAAAGCTAAATCTACGAATGTTCAGAGAATTTACAAGCTACCATTTAAAAACCATTACACTGTGATCTTCCAGATCTGCATACTGCTATAACTGCTTACCCCATGTAAATACATCAGGGCACAGCTTAAAAGGAAAGCACTTAAATTTCAATTAATTTTATCCTAAACAAAGACTTGTATTTATTCACTATACAGATTTGAATAACAGTATTAATTTACTTTCTATTCCAGTATTTAGGCTAAAATGTCTTACAGTAATGTGGGATGGTCAATACCCTATGTAGTCACCTTTTAAATTAGAATATCAATCTTAAAACTTCCTTCTCCAGAGCCCTGAGAAAACCATATTTAATGCTTTAATAAAAATAGCGCTTTAAACACAGTAACAGATAAAAGTAAACTAAAATGATAATGAACCAGGAGGGCAGATCCTGGGCCCTGGTCTGGCACCTATGTCTCTCTCAGTTGTCTGCTCACTGTGGAGTTTTGAATCCTCGTACACTCCCAGGGTTGTTGCAGGGTTCAACTCAAGAATAATATTCCTCTCTTGATAGGACAAAAATTTTAAAGCAAATTAAGTTTTAGTAAAAAAAAAAAATACACTCCATAGGAAGTTTAAGGTCAGCCTGGACTGAGAGTGAAGACTCCAAAATGAAAGATAGCAGTAGATGCAGAAGTGGGGGCACAAAGGGAAAGAAACCTAGAGAAACATGTAATATAGAAAGAAGAAAATTTAAAAAACACTATAATCAGTAGATTATAAACTTCCACAGAAAAGGAAAAAAAGAGAGAACTCACAAAACCAGTTAACAGTGCTGGGGGTATAGCTCAGTGGCAGAATGCCGGCTTGGCATGTGCGACACGCATCTCACTAGGGCTCTATCACTGGCACCACTAAAGAAAAAGTGGGGGAAAAAATCAAAATGGCACAGATGTCCCACTTGAATACCACTGCAAGTCAGAAGACTACCAAGCTATGTCTTCAAAATTCAAAAGGAAAGTCTTTTCCAACCTAGAATCCTGTACTGAGATAGACCGTCATTCAAGGGTATGGATAAGACATTTTAAAACATGAACATTTCAAAAAGTTATTTCTTATGTTTCAAATTTCAAGAGGCTACTCCAGCAAAATGAGGTACAGTTGTAGGCCAAAATGTAAAATCCAGGAATGAAGAGATCCAGTACACGGTCCCAGAGTGAAAACTAAAGCAGGCAGAAGACAAGAGGAATGAGGCCTCAAAGAGAGACGTCCCCTAGGAAACATTTAACTGGCATGTTATTTTAATACATTTTATCATGTGAAGGGCTACAAAGATATATTTAGTTATAAATAATAGAAAACTCAGGATAGACACAAAGGTGGCAATTACAAACACTGGGAAAGACAAAGCTACCCAGGAAAAAGCAAAAGAAAAATACCACTGTCTTTTCTGAGGCTCAGCAATGAATAATATTTATACAGCACTATATCACAATGACATAAACTGTGAATGTCAATTTAGCCCCAAAGTCAAAAACGATGGGAAAGTAGATGGATTCTTAAGGAGGTACCTAACAACCCTAATCTTTTCTATGATACTAAGAAGTCAATGGACAATATTTAAAACTGACAGATTGAAAAGTAGCAGGGCAACATATAAAAAGAGAAACAGTGATATAAATACCAGGGGAAAAAATGGAGAGCCCAGATGTTGAAGAAGTTGCCCCTATCGTGCAGGGCAGTTAGGACTCAAAGGGTCAGAAAGGGACTGCTGTTGTTCACTATAAACTTTGGAGCACCACGGCTTTGTTTTCACAGATAACTTTCATAAAAAATTAACATTAAAAAACTACTTAAAACTTCAAATCCAAAGAGCAAGGAGAACTTTTCCAGCAGAGGAATAATCCTTTCTTTTTGTACATGTTGTTTTTATGAATGGAAACACACAAAGCACCTAAAATATTGAGTAATCCATTCAATAAAACAAACCATCCTATTTTTATATGAACTTTCATCTAGAAAGCTTTGTCCACTCACCTGATAACAGTTCATTTTCCTAAACAAAATATAACATGAACCAAGAACAACTGGTTTCCCTACTAGACAAAATAAAGTTCTGACAATACTAAAGGCAAAATGGCCTTAAAACAAATTAACTAATTAAATTCACCACACATGACAGTATATACCTATAATCTCAGTACCAGCCTGGGCTACATAGCATGTAGCCTGGACTACATAGTGTAGTCTCAAAAAAACCAAAAACTTCCATTCCTCTACAACTTCCAAAAGGAAGGTTTTCCTTCATTCTAAAAAGAGCATTTTTCCCTTGAATAGTAGCAGGAAGAGGTTTGGATACAGAAAAAAACAACCGCTCTCATAATGAACTTCTACCTAGTTTGAATGGATGTCTTTGGTAGACAAAGAATGAGAGTAAAGCAATGAAATTCCAATCAGACCTTCTAGCATAATTTCATGATCTAAAACAGTCCAAAACACAGCAGTTCTATCACCATTCCAATGAAATACACCCTAAAAATAAACATGCACTCTAAAACCCAAACCTATACCTTGAATAGTTATAATAATCTTTAATATGGAAAACAAAGAATGGACTTCAAAGCCAGGAAATGAGCAAAAAAGTATCTTACCTTGTTTAATTTTGAGCAACATGATCTAGCATTAATATAATCACATTCTAAATCAGACAATGTAATGATCTGATTATCCAGATAAGGAATTATATTTTTTATAACAATGTAAGTATTTAAACTGTAGAAAGCAATCCCAGTTGCAAGGCAGAATTCAATTTGACTTGAGAAAATGAAGCTTTTGTGTGTGTGTGTCATTAGACAATTTTCTCATTTACATTCCTTTAAAAATTATTTTCACAGAATATTTACTCCTTTTATTAGGATCTAATCTGACTCAGAACATTTAGTTTGATTTCCTCAAATGTGAAGCAGCCACAATGAATATAATCATTATATACTGCAAACATGTACTAATAAAAAAAATTTTTTTTGGAGACAGGGTTTGCTATGCATTTCAGGCCTTCAACTCATTCTGTAGCCTAGGCCGGCCTCAAACTCACAGCAATCAAATTCAAAACCAGCTTGGGCTGCCCAGTGTGGTGGCACATGCCTGTAATCCCAGCATGTAGGAGGCTGACACAGGAGGATCACCTCAAGTCCCAGGCCAGCCGGGGCTACACAATGAGTTCAAAATCAGCCTGAAATATCAAGACCCTATTTCAAAAAAAGACCAGTCTGGGCTTATATACATAGTGAGATTCAGGTCAGACTTAACTACATAATGAGACCCTGTCTCAAAAAGAGAAAACAGATTGTTTTTTTTCTTAAAGGTTTTTCTCTATTTTCCAAACTACACTGTAAATGTATATTATATTGAAATTAAACAAGTGTTTTTAGTACAAACAAGTAAAATTTGTTTAATTATTACACATTTGTAGTATACCATGTTCATGTTCAATATAGATAGTTACTATAGGTACACAACAACAACAAAAAATTTGAAAGACAGATGGACATAAAAGTCCTGTTTGAATGAGTGATAGAAACATGGGATTTTTAACACAATAGAGTCTACTTTTGTTCAGTTGAAAATATCCCTTAAAACAAGTCAAAGCCAAGCATGGCAGTACATGCCTAGAATCCCAGCACTCTGGGAAGCTGAAGCAAGAAGAATGGTGTAAGTTCAAGCCTACCCTGGGCACTTAGTAAGATTCTGTTTCAAGTTTAAAAAACCTAACAGGGCAGGCAAGGATGCAGCTCAGTGCAAAGATCCTGGATTTAATCCCCAGTACTGAAAGAGTCAAAAGAAATATTGTCAACTAAATATTAGTATCTCCATAACTTATTTTTCCACAAATTGTTTCTCCTCCACTGTTTTACTTCTATGACAGAAGTATCACTTGCCCAGGTTCAAAATATGGAAAGCTGTAACCAGCCACTGCCAAATCCAAAAGTCATTTCTTGCTTATGGCACGTTATTCCTTCCTTGCATCTACACTGTTTCAAATTCAGACAAACCTATCCCCTAGTGGTTTATCTTCAGTTTTCCCTGTTTCTAATCCACTCTTCAGGCTTATCTTCCTCATAACCTATTTGGTTTCTTAAATTAATTTCTTAAATAGACAAAAATTTATCATGTGCAACATAGTGGCTTAAAGAATACATACACTGTAGCCAGGCATGGTGGTACACTAATCCCAGCACTCAGGAGTCTGGGCAGGAAGATCCTTGCATGTTCCTAGCCAGCTTGGGCTACAGAATGAGACCCTGACTCAACCGCCCCCAAAAAGACATATAAATAAATATGGTATAGCAATAAATAGCTAATTAACATGTTTTACTAGTTATCTTTTTGTGGTTAGACCAGCTTATACTCAGCATTTTTTCACAAATATGAAACACTGTTAATGATAGTCATCATATTGAACAATACGTCTTGAAATCACTTCCCCTGACATTTTCTGTCCGTTGATCAACACCCCCCCCCGTATTTTGTTCACAATTGTCAAGGACTCCACCTGTATGATAAAAGTGAAAGCTCTTCCCTCAGTTTTCAAGCATCCAAAATCCAGTCTGATCTAACATTTTAACCACACCAAAATCGCCCCGTTCTAGGTCTATTCACTAACTCCCACCCCTGAAAATGACCACGCCTGTTCCTGCGCCTTTGCTTTTGCCCCTCCTCTCCTGAAAGTTCCAACCACCAAAGTTTAAAAAACTTCCTACATTTTATGTTGTCTGCTCTTTCCATTTCCATCTCATCTAACCCTAAACGCAGCAACCCTAAGAAACACCGGAACACCGAACTTCATTAAAACACATCCCGGGAGGCTCTGAGTGTAGTTCAACGGGAGAGGGCATGCATAAAACCTTCGGTTCCGTCTCCAGCACAACATAAAAATAAAACTTTCTGAATGTACCCTGAACACTCCACCTAATATTTTCCCATAAAATTCGTGTAAACCAAGCCTATCTTAAATGAGCAAACTTAATTTTCCGAATTTCAAATAGTCTAGTTTCATTTCTCTGAGTGTAACACTGCTCCAGTTCCTTATATCACAAGAGGGGCATAGGTCATCAGAACTTGGGCAAGTGAAGGAAAAAAAGTCAGGCAAGTAACGCTGCCTTTTCAGTAAGCTTCAGCTCCCCAAGCCTAGTGAAGTTCGGGGCCTTCTCATCACAAACCTTCAAGGTGGGCTCTGCAGCTCCACCGGAGGCAGGGAAGTGGGGACGCAGATTCACTAGATGTGCTACGAGGCAAGCCCTGTACCGGGTGATTACACACGTTCTCCCCGGATCTAGAAAACAGACATTTCCCATTTTAAAGCTAAGAAAACCGAGGTTTGGACAGGCGGACTAACGTGCACAAACAACAACTAGGTGAGCAGGCATTCCAAATTCCGAATTTTGCTCCTTTCCACTGAACCAGCTGCCTGTCCACAATGAAATACCATATTCTCTACAACTAACCTAGCAAGCTCTGCCACACAAGCCTGCTTGGATCCGAAAGGGGCAGGTGCAACGTCCACCGAAGGCGCACGAATGCAGCGCTCCGCACGCATCCTCCCTACAGTTAACCACTTAGAACCGAGCTGTGCGCCGCTGCATTTCTGCGGCGCAACTCTGCACCACGAAGGCTGGACGCTCCCTGCAGGAGAGGCAGGAGCCGCAGCCCACGCTCCCGCGGCGGCGTCTGCAGAGCCTCCGTTCACCCGTCTAAAAGCACAGTGGGGACACTACGCGGCGGACACCCAGAGACGCTCGGGCTCCAACAGCTAAGTCAAGAAAGGGCTTCCTCGTGCTCGCTGCGGCAGCGCGTACACTAAAGACGAAACGACGGGCTCCCCGGGCCGCACGGCGGACTGCGCGAGGCAGCGGCTGCGGGACCGCGAGGCCCCAGCACCCACCGCGGCTCCGGAGGAGGTCAGGCCCGCGCCCTCCTCTCCGCGCCGCCCCGCCCGGCGCGCCTCAGCCCGACTCTCCGATGGCTCCCGCCGGCCACCGGCCGCCGGCCGCCTCAGGTAAGGATACGAAGTACACGGAGAGGAAGATTAGCGCGCAGCAGTCCAGCAGAGATAAGATGAACACCACCGCCTCCATCCTCCGTCGCCGCGGCCGCTTCCTCGGCCAAACGCCGGGCGCGGCAGTCAGCCTCGAAGGCCCGTCCGCTTCCCAGGCCCGCGTCGCGCGCGGCGTGCGTCCGCGCCCAGCGGCACGCCGGGAGTTGTAGTTCGTACAAGAATCACTGCCGGGCGCCAAGCCATGCAGAGAAATGTAATGCGCCGGCAGGAGCGCTTCCAAGAGGTGCGCAAGGACTTCACATTATCTGTACTCCAGAAATGCTGACTGGCAGTTAGTGATGCGTATTTACCGAATGCTGTGACCGGTTGGCTACCCAGGAGGAGCTTTTCACCATGTGCTTTGGTTTGGACCTTAGGATGCTCCAAAGTCCTGTCTTGAACCTTAGCAGATGACGCTATGAAGGCATCAGACCCCTTAAGGAGAGGAGCTATTGGGAGGAAGTGAGGTCCTAGGGGCGTGCCTCGGAGGGGCGGGTATGACGCACTGTCGCGCAGGTGCACAGCGGGGGCCCCCCCGCCAACCTTAGTCCCTGTTTCTGGTTTCCGGTGCGCTGCGGTAGCTACGCAAAGGGAATTTGTCCGTTCAGGGAGGAGAAACTGTCGCTAATCCCTGCTCTAACCCGCTTGCACAAGATAAAGGGTTTTCCACTGAAGTTCAGCGGTGGAGGTCTCCCTGCCCTCAGTTCCTCCGAGGGGCCCACGGTTTGCTCTGAATAGTAAAATCTTGAAAAGCTATATCCATTACTTTGACCATGCATTCACTCATTAAGTGCTCTCTCCAACACCCCAATGCATGCTGAGAACTCGCTGCACCCAGCAGTTACAAACCTGAATCAGGCAGAAGAACGGGACTCTGCTCTGGCTCTCCGGGAGGAGAGGGCAATGAAGAAGCAGTTACCTAGGAGGGGGATGGCTGCAGAGGGGTAAGAACCTTGCGAGGTGGGGACGTCTGGCTCCTCTGCTCAGGCGTGCAGCCAAGTGCCTGGGTCCAACGTGAGAGGCGCCTGGAAAGTCCCTGCAGGCCTGCAGCATGCACTGCGATGGGGAAGACAGGAAAATAAACTTAGGAGTGACTGGCCTTTGTGAGTACTTTGAAGGGGACTGGAGGCTGGGTGAGGCGGCCCGCGGAGGAACTGACGTGGAGGCGGAAATCTGAAGGAGACCTGCGAAAAGGTGTGCGGGCAGTATTTCCCAAGGCGCAGCGATCGCAGAGGCTCGGCTCGGTGTGACCCTGTCAGAAAAGGAGATGGGGCGGTGCTCTAGTGTGGTTGAAACAAGAGAATATGGGTGGGAGAGAATTGAGAAGTCAGGTACAGGCGAGGCGAGGTCACAGAAAACACATCTCCATAAGACAACTTATATACACATGTTCATACATGTTGTAAGATATAAAAGGTGGAAACCGAGGTGGGCGTGCTGATGCATGCCTGTAACGCCAGCACTCAGGAGGCTGAGGGAGGAGAAGTGTGGCAAATGTGAAGTCATCTTGGGCTATATAGTAATAATTGTTTCAAAAAAAGGTGGGAATCACCCAAATACCGATTAATTTATGACTCAGGCACAGTCTCAAAGTAAAATATAAAAACAAGGGCTGAAGATGTATGTTAGCGTAAAGGCCTTGAGTTCAATCCTCAGTACTATGCTGTAATTAATTTTAAAAACAAAAAATAACTGAATGATACCCCTTTGTCCTAGTACTGATTATTTACTTCATAGTTTTTATTCATTTCCTTAACAGTTATCTACTGAAAACCTACACAATGATGCCCCGCAGGCTGTGAGACCTTCGCCCCTTCTCATTACCGTAACTAAGTATTTCCTGTCTCAGCAGTCCATCTCCTGTGCCTCTCAAGAGGACATAAACTCCCAGGTTGCATTTTTGGATCACTACTGAGTCCTCTGCAGTGAAGTAAGAGGTACACAATATTTGCAGAATGAAATATCAAATATTAAACCCCAAATGTGATTTTCATTCTATTCAGGGTAGGGCTGTGGGGTACAGTCGTTTTACACTGGGCTACAGAACTTGAGTTGTTAGCTTTTATCAAGTAGAATCAGTCCACTTTTTTTTCACCTTAGAAAATTCGGTCTTTTATCTTTTCTACAAACTTTTCTTTCAAACCTTAATAAAGAACACTCCTCTTTCACTCCATACTCCCGTTATCCATAGGGAGTCTAACTCATTGTGCAAATTGGAACCGTTTTGAAAGAAAGATGAGAGATAAGAAACAATATATAAATGACAACAGACCACACGTAAGAACAGAACTCAGATTCAATCTGTAGCATTCACCACAGGAAATCAGCTCATTTATATTACCCAGCCCAGTAAGCTTACAGGTTTATAAAATTACTGCCCGGCGTGACGACGCATGCCTGTAATCCTAGTACTGGGAAGGCTGAGGCAGGAGGATCGCCATGAGTTCAAAGCCAGCCTGAACTATATAGCGAACTCCTGTCTCAATAACTTCTCCCGCCGCCAAAAAAACCAAAACAAAACGATCTGTTAATCGCAGCATAAAATCAATTGAGGTCTAAAAGAAATGGTCTAGTCCTCCGGGTTCTTGGCACACCAGCTCACACTACAGGTTACTAGGAACAAGCAGAACGGTTGGTTTGGTACGGCGTCCACTCCGCACTGCCGGCCAGAACACGCAGTGTGCGCCCAGTGCGTAGCAATAAGGTTGCGTGTATTAAAAGCGACGTCGCCGCCAGCGCCTGTCCGGGCCGCAAAGAGAGGGCGAGAAACGCCCCGTGTCTCCAGGACCTCCCCTTCTGCTGCAGTTTGCCTTCTCATTCGCCGCACTTCCGTTCCAAGGAAGCCTGCGACGGGTAGCCCAGGCGGACGGACCCGTTCGGAAGGGAGGACCCGACGAACTGCCCCAGGCTACTTCCGGTGGTCGAGGAGGCGGAACCGCCGGAGACTGCTCTGCTTCCGGTAGCCGGGATGGAAATCCCGCGATCACTTCCGATGGTCGACAGTGTGACTCGGAAGCTGCTTGCGGTAGGCGGGGAGAGCGCTTTAAGGCTCCTTCCGGTCGTGTATTGCGGGCCACGAAGCCAGCGAAAGCGGCGAGTAGAGTAGTAGCGGTCTCGTTGGCACTGCTTCGGGTAGGTCGAAGAGGCCGGCCGAGTGAGCGGCTTCCGGACAGCAGAGGACTCGGTCGCGCGGACTACACTGGACGGCGTGAGGAGGCGGGCCCCGGGCACCATGCGGCCACGGCTCGCGACGCTGGTTGACCGCAGGCTGAAGCAGCGCGTGGTACAGGTGAGCGGCGCGGGCAAACCTCCGCCGTGGGAGGACGGAGGGCCCCGGGAGGCACGGCGGGCCCCGGCTCGCGGTTCGGCTTTACGGTTCGTGGCCCTCGGTTTCCAGTCGTTTATTTTATGGTGCCCGAGGCGAGAAGCAGTAGATCTTTTAGGAAGCAGGAAGGGCCAAGCAACTGAGTGGGCCGGGTAACTCGTCATCTGCTTAAGTGCAAAAGTCAAAGAAAGCCAGCGTGGCTGGGCTCTCCTTAAGGACGCTCAGTAGGGGGGCTGGGGATATAGCTCAGTGGGATAAGCACCTGCCTAGCAAGCGCAGGGTCCTGAGTTTGATCCCCAGTACCGCCAAAAAAAAAAAAAAGGACGCTCAGTTGCCAGGTAGTGGGCCCCGCCCAGGACTCAGACGTGGAATCGGATCCGCGCCTTTTCGGCCCTGGTATTTGAGGGATATTAGCTTTTTATCACCGCACCCTTCAAAAATGACGTTTTCCGGCCGTGGTGGTGCACATCTGTAATCCCAGCACTCAGGAGGCTGAGTCAGGAGGATCGTTGCAAGTTCGAGGCAAGCTTGGGCTACCAAGCCAGCTTGAGCTGCAACAAAACCAAGTTTTGCAAAGATGTAGCCTCGATAAAAAAGCAATTTAATGTTGAAGCTGCAATGCCTCCAGTCCTGCAGTGCCTGATGGATGTCAGGTGTCACCGTGTGCCGCCTATTGGTTGTGGTTGGAAGCGTGGACCCCCGGGAGGTGTTCCAGTTGTTACTATGGTCACAGTGACGAACAGTGTTAATTAAATTCTCTGATTCCTGGCAAACTTGACAATTGTTTGGTGGGTTTCATCGATGCTATTGGTATACTTTGTTATTGAAGAGTTTGCATTAAAGCATAATGTGTTTGAGTAGCTTTTTGCCTCTTGACTAAAATCACCAGGTTTGAAACATTGAGTGTTTTATGTTTGTCCTATTTTGTTTTAGTACCTCACCAGTAATAGATGTGGCAAATATGTGGACACTGGAATCTTAGCATCTGATTTGCAAAGAATGTACAGGTAAGGGAATGTAATTTCCAAATCCTTGCTCCCTCCCACTCCCACCATTTAAAAGTTTAATTGGTGCTTAAATTTCACTTTGATATCAATGGCTGCTGGCACTGGCCTCTGTCCATATGTGAGTGGAACTCAGTTCTGTAGCACACGCATTTACAAGGACTGTTGGGTGCAGTATGCTGTCCTTTTCACTGGGGATATGGCCACTTTTTGAGCACCTTTAACTTTAATTAAATAACAAGGAAAGGTAAGATAGATACGGATTTAGGGATATTTTTATGCCTTAGCTGACTGAACCCTTTAGAAATGTCAGTGTCACGGAAAAGGCAGAAAGATTATTATAAAGCAAAGGGGACTTAAAAATACGACAAGCAGTTGAATGCATGAACCTTTATAAGACCCTACGTTAATATTTAAAACTCCAGTATTTTGAGTGAACAATTTAATAAATTGTGGGGATTTTTTTTTTTTTGGTGCTTTAAACAATTTATGTGACTGAAATGGACTTAAATTTATTTAACTGAAATGACTTCCATTTATTTTGATACATCTTTCTCCTGTGGTGATTTACAGGATCTTTGAGCCAATATAAATATTTCATAAATGTTTGGCTATTTGGGTATACACCTACACAATACCTCAGCAATGTCTTTCAGCAAGAGAAACACTGAGAAGTAAAGATCTGACATAGGTAGAATGAAAATCTGCCCCAGATATTTGTTTCTGAGGTAAAGGCACCACACACCTGTTTAATTAAGAAAACCATGCTTACAACACAAGGTGATGTTTTGTTTTTAAGTAAGGCCTAGAACGCTTAGCTGCCAGCTAGGAGCTCAGTGGCAGAGCTGCATGCCCAGTCTATGCCATGGATCCATAGTAAATAGGTTCCAGCAGCTCAGGCTTCTTCCCTGGGGGTCTCAAAGTGTGCTTCTCCGGGCAGGGGCAGAGATGTGCCTCAGTTTCATCCGGGTTCCTTTCTCTTCGGCTTCCTTCTTTTTTTTTTGCGGTGCTGGGGATTGAACTCAGGATCTTGTGCTTGCCAGGCAGGCGCTTATTCTAGTGAGCTATATCGCCAGCCCTGGCTTCCTTCTTTTTCAGATTGCTTTCCTTGACAAGTGTCAGGAAGCTCTCTCTGCTCTTTGAGTGTATAGTATGCTCAGTACACACGAGTCCTCTTGCGTGTATCTCGCCCTTCACTTGCTTGTTTACAGCAGTGCCAGCAGCATGCTGCATAACATTGTAGACTCTTCCTGTTCTGCTGTGGTAACATTTGTGTGGGATGGCTTTTTGCACAGTACACATTCTTGTGATGTCTACACTATCACCCTTTTTGTAGATGTGCATGTGTGTGGCCAAAGGAACAATTCCGTTTTCTAAAAGGCCTAGAGAACATATACCAAGTCTCCCTCCTCTTTCCCTTTGTGTTCGTCATTTTGGCAAATTAGTAAAAGATTTTGGTTCTGGCTGAAAAATTGTGGGGATTTTTTGGGGTGCTGGTTTTGGTCTTGTTTTTTGAGAGAAGGTTTCACTGTGTAGTCCAGGCTAGCCTCAGACTCCCAGCAGTCCTCCTGCCTCCAGAATGCTGGAATTACATTTGTACAACATCAGGCCTGGTGACAGATTGGGCTCTACATTAGATTTTATCAATCTTAAATTTCTTGCTTGGGCTTAATATACTGTGGTTATGTAAGTATGTCTTTGTACAGAGAAACATGCACTTTTTTTGAGGTGAATTATGTATCTCTAATATTCAAATGACTCTGCCAAAAATATCATCTCTGTATAAAAACAAAGTGAATGTGGCAAAATGTTAATAATTTGAGAAAATATGTTAAAAGTATATGGATATTCATTATATACTTTCAGAATTTTAATAGGCTTGAAATTTCACAGTAAACACATTCAAAGAAAAAGAACTAGTAAAATAAAAAATGAGTAAAACTATAAACTCAGAAGTTGTCTGGAAAAAGGTTCGTGGTCTGTGAACAGTGACATAATTACATATTTATGCAACTTTGTCATCCATGGTAAAGACCACTGTACTAAATTTTTCTTTTTTTTTTTCAGTATGGACTATGGTCGAAGAAAAAGGAACGCTTTTAGGATTCAGGTAGAAAAAGGTGAGTCTTCTGGTGTTAGAACAGATTATTGGTAGTTCCAGAAAAAAGCTTTTAGCTCATGGCATGTTTGTTTGTTTCTTTTAGTATTTAACATAATTAGTAGTGAGAAGGAGTTTCAACATCTAACAGAATTAGAAGATGAACATCTGATAAAAAGAGCGAGACGAGGCGAAGAGTAAGTTACACAAATGGAGGTTCCCCCTGGAAGCACCCTTTTTCTAAAGGCATTCCTTTCACTGCAGCTATAGTCCATACTGAAAACCCACAAACTTCAGTGCAGTGGTCTTCACCAGTATTTTTCCGTTCATACTTACAAACTTTCAGTGGCTGGAGAACAAAGCCTTGGACAGTACTGCTGCGCTCCCTCCCCGTGTCCTTCTAACTGTGTTGAATGCTTGTGTTCCCCAAAGACAGCCTACAATTTCTTTGACTAAGGCTTTGTATACTTGCCTTTGTGTAACTCAAATACTCCTCTCTTTTTTGCAAGTGTCCCGCTTAACCTTCAAGAGCGAATTGAGATTTTACTGCCTTGGTTAGAATGTTTTAGACACACAATGTAATGTTTCCTAGCTTGTTAGAAACATTTCAGGCCAGGTGGTACATCCTACAATACCAACCCTTGAGAGGCTAAGGCGGGAGGATCCCTGCAGGGTTGAGGCCAACCTAGGCTACATAGTGAGTTCAAGTCTAGTCTGAACTACCCACCAAAAACCTGTCTCAAAAACAATTTTTTTTCCTTATAATTAGCATATCATATGACAAGGAAATTGTTTACTGTTTGTATTGCTGCTGGAGTTATTTTATTATCTTTTCTCTGCCTTGATATAATGGCAGATATATTAAAAGGTGTCTAAGAAATAATGTCAAGGGTTTTCAAATAATTTTATTCAGATGTAATTGATGTAGGATAAGCTACACATTTTAAAAGTAAGCAGATTGATGATTTTTGATTTATATGCTCATTAAACCGTGATCACAAGATGCTAATCATTTCTGTCAACCCCCTAAAGATTTCATGTTTCCTTCAATCTCCATTTCTAAACACACATTAATTTATTTTCCGTTTCTGTAGGTTAGATTGTATTTTCTAAAATTTGTATAAATGGAATCATATATACATGTACATATATATCTGAGGGGAGTTCTTTTTGAGACAAAGTCTCGCTGTGCAGTTTAGGCTGGCCTTGAGCTTACTTTGCAGCCCAGGCTGGTCTTGAACTTGCAACAGTCCTCCTTCCTCAACATCCTGAGTGCTGGGATTAGAGGTGTGCACCACCATGTCCAGCTATACAGTATATATTTTCAAAAGTAGAATCTTTCCTCTGGCATGATTTGAAATCTACCAGGTTGTTGCATGTCTTAATAGCTCATTGGTTTTTATTGGTATTTAATGGATATACCACAATCTTTTAATTCGTTTGTGTGTTAGGACTATTGCATTGTTTCTAGTACTTGACTATTACAAAAAATAGGCTAACACCATTTATATCTACATCTTCATGTGAATGATATTTTAATTTCTCCAGAATTTTTTTGCAAATAAAAAATGATTTATTTGAAGGAGGGGAGAGAGAGAGGACAGATAGCTGCTCTGGACAAGTAGGGAGTATTTGAAAGTGAAATACTCCCCTAGTTTTTATTGATTGATTGATTGAGACAGGGTCTTCCTATGTAGTGCAGGCTAGCACTTGGTCTACCTCCCAAGTCCTGGGTTTACAGCATGCACCACCATGCCTGGCTTTTGATAACTTTTAATTTTGCTGTATGTGACTCCTCTTTAATGTATTTTTTTCTTAATGTCACTTTTAGTGAATTGTGTTTTTAAAGAAATTTGTCCCTCAGACTCGGTGGCACATGCCTGTACATCCCAGCATTTGGGAGTGAGCATGGAGATCATGAGATGAAGGGTAACTTGGACTACATAGCGAGGCTCTGTCTCTCCCCACAAAGGGAAGGGGTGTTAATTTGCCCATTTCATCTAGGATATGGGATTTGTTGGCATAATTCTTTTGCAGTGTTCTCCTGTTACTCTAATATCTGGGGATATGTAGTCATAGCCCCTTCTTGCTATTTGTAGCTGAAACTTTTTCATTTGTTATTTTTCATAACTTTCATCACTAGCTTCATACTTGTGAACAGTTGGTTATTTCTGTTCCCGCTGTTATGTAATCACTAACCCATTAGTGCATATGTATGTATATGGTTGTGCACATCACATTGCTGGGGTCAGAGACGTTTGTGTTTTTGAGATTGCTAGTACATTTGGAGGCATTTTACAAAGACATTGCCTTCCTGTACACTCTCAACAACTTTGTATAAAGGGCACACTTCTCTTAATTCTTGTAATCCTACTTACACTGTTGGAGCTTGAGTACCCCATATCAAAAATTCTGGGGGCCAGAACTATTTTGGATTTCCATTTTTCAGGTTTTGGAGTATTTACGTATGCATAGTAAAATATTTAGGGGTTGTGACCCAACTCTAAGCAAACTAGAGTACAGTCTTATGTACTGTATGTACATGGACTGAAGGTAATTTTATACAGTATTTTTAGTACACTTCCTTTTTTACCATAGTCTGTCATAGGTCTGGTATGACATAGTCTAGTTTTGGTGGCATATTGGTGCTGAAAAAGTTTCACATTTTGTTTGGGGCATTTCATGTTTTGGACTTTCAGATAAGGGTTGCTGAACCTGTTTATAGGAACTCACATTGTTTTTATTTGAATTTTTTATGGCTTTTTGAGATAGGATCTCATTATGCAGTTTAAGCTGTCTTACATTTACTGTGTAGCCCAAGCTGGCTTCAACCTCATAGTAATTTTTCTGTTCCAGCCTTCTGAGTGCTGAGATTATATGCTCTTGTATTTGAAATTTGTTGATAAGTAGTGAGGTCAGGATCTTTTTTGTTCGTTGTGGTGGTGGTGGTTTTTTATTGGGGTGTTTTGGTGAATTGCTTATGGTTTTTGTTTGTTTTGTTTGAGAAATATTTGAATTAGGGTCAGAACTCTTAGCATAAAATAGCATCCTTTCCTCCTGCTCCCTTATTTCCCCACTGTGGTACTGGGGATTAAACCCAGGGCCTTCTTACTGAGCTATATCTTACCCTTTTTTATTTTGAGGCAGAGTCTGGCTAAATTGCTAAGCTGCCTCAGCCTCCCAGAGGCCTAGGGTTATAGCCTACTCCACATCTGCTAAAATAGTGGCTTTCTTTTATATGCATTGCAGATGTTTTTCCCACTTTGCCCTTTGCCTTTTATTTTGGCTACAGTTGTCTTTTAATTACAAAAGTTTTGGACATTTAATTATTAATCTTTTCCTTTATGGTTTACGTTCTTAGGCTTAGAATAGTCTTTCACAGGATATAAAATGCGATTACTGTACTCTTTTGTTCCTTCATGATATTTAACTCTTTAATCTACTTGATTTTTTTTTGGTAGGGGCATAAATTTTAGAGCTGCTCTCCCATAGTTGATCATTTACCTTATTTATTTGTTTGTTTGTACTGGGAATTGAACTCATGACCTTGTACTTGCCAGGCAGGTGCTGTGCCACTGAGCTATATCTCCAGCCCCTCATTTTTTTTGTTTTTTGTTTTTGTTTTTGAGACAGGGACTCACTGTGTAGTGAAGGCTGACCTTCAGCTCTCTTATATACCTCAGGCTGGCCTCAGATTTAGGGTGATCCTCCTGCCTCAGCCTCCCAAGTGCTGGGGTTACAGGCATGTGCCGCCACACTCAGCAAATTTGTCATTTATATTGGTCAGATATGTAATATTATCGGTTTATAGTTATTAGATGTTCAGGGGTTTTGTGTGTGTGTGTGTGTATGTGTGAGAAATCTTGAGACAGAGCCTCACTATGTAGTTCAGGCTGGCCTTGAACTTACTGTGTAGGGGTGATGGTCCTCCTGCCTCAGCATCCAATGTGCTGCTATTACAGGCACGCACCGCCACACCCAGCTAATGTAGATCTTTTGAATCCAAGTTTCTTTGCTTCCAAAGCTTGGACTTTTAACCACCATAGTATTTGCCTTAGTATTCTTACTTGTTTTAGATAGTAATATTTTGCAGAAGAAAAGCCTTTAAATCATTTTCTCCTCTTTTTACTGAGGTATACTGAAAGTTCTTCTCATGGTGATTCAGATGTAGAAGATTACATAGATCCACAGGTAAGCCAGATATTTACTGGGCCCACTATGATTATCTAAGAAAACCATCATATTCCCTTCTTGGGAAAAACCATTAATAGACAGTAAGAGGTACTGTGTGTGTTTATCAGTAAATAAGTGAACACTTATGTATAATGTTGATGGGCTAATCATCCTTCTAGTATTTGTATGTAAAGTCAGGTATATGTAGGAAAAAAAGACATAAGATAGAAATAAGGCAGACACAAATAGAAAGGGAATTAATAGTAAAAATGGAAAAGTGAATATATTTTCTATAAAAGAGCTGGCATTATTAATGAATGGATTTAACTAAACAGGTATGGCAATAATTTATAACTTGTTTCTTTGTGGTTTTTTTGTAAGTCAGTTTTTAATTGATAACAAAAGAATGATACTGAGTTGTATTTGATCCAGTTCTGAGTTGATGGAACAGTAGGGATTCTCACTACCAGTCCATTTCCATATGTTATGTTTTTTAAAAAGCAGCCATACTTTTGATTTTATTTAGTAATCAGTAACTAATTGGTCCTCCATTAACTTGGGCAGGCGCTTACGCCACTGAGCTGTATCCCCAGCCCTTCCTCCTCCGTTAACTTGCAGTGATGGTAGGGATACATCTTTTTGAATCAGAAATGCTTAGTTGCAAACCATCTTACATTTTACTGTGCCTATACATTCTGACTATAAATATTGCAAAAGGAATTTATTGAAAACAAAATTTAGAAAACTGATTAGTATAAGAAATGGAACCTTTCTTGAATGCATGTTGAGTAATTTATACTAAAATCATGTTTCTGCCAGTCAGCAAACCACATGAACAGTTCACTGCTGTCTTTATATCGGAAAGGAAATCCTGATTCTGCTTCAAATACTCCGGAGATGCAGCAAAGAGAGACTACTGCTTCAACACCACAGCTGAGTTCTAAAACAGGCTCTGTTCCTTTGAAGACCTCTGCCAGAGAGACAGAAGGAGGATGGCTTATTGACAAAACCCCAGGAAAGAAGGAAAGTTTTTTCGTGGAGCCATCTGATGAGAAAAGTAATCATAAACTTATACCTGAGGTACAGTTACGTTCCTAGTAAAACTGTGGAGTCCACGTAGTTGGAGTACATTACAGTCTCCATTAAATGTAACATCAAGCAGAAACTTGTGTTTTACAAAAGTCATAGGAAGTGATCATTTTGTACTGCTGCTGTCACTGCTAGCCTAGTCGAAGCCCTTCTTAACTATTGAAGTAGACTTCTCGCTTGAGTCTGTGTCCCTTGTGTGTACGTGTGGGTGCTGAGTGAGGGTGGGGCCCGCGGCCTCAGTCTTACCCACTGCTCCTGTCTTCACCTCTCTCGTTTGCCTTAGCCACAGCGGCCTCTTGGTGTTTTCAGGGCACCGCGCTCACTCACTTGGGGTGTTCTTAGCTTTCTCTTCAGGGCGGTTTCTGTGGACCCCTGTTGCCGTCTTTGCCTTTCATGACACAGAAAATAGCACACAGTGTTACTCTCTTTCCTTCTTTTCGGTGGTACCTGGGGTTGGACCCAGGTCCTTCACGCTGAGCTATACAACCCACCCCCTTTTTGCAGTAGCCTTTAATTTTAAGGTTTATATTTTTTCAATTAATTTTATTGGTATACTTTTGATGTGCATGGTTACATTCATTGTAGGAATTTGTACCTGTACAATAATGTATCTTGATTTCTCTTTTTTTCCCATTCCCCTCCCCTCCCTTCAACCCTCTTCCCCTCCTTGTTTACACAAGCTTTGCTTCATTTTTTTTCTTCTTTTTCCCTTTTCCCTTCCTGCCCTTCCCTCTCCCCCTTCCCTTGTCTTTCTCGTTTGAACATTTTCTTCCTACTCCCCAGAGGTCCTTATTTATGCTTTTGGTTTCTCACAAAAGAGAAATAATCTGATATTTAAACATGTGTCTGATTCATTTCACTTCAATGTATGAATTTTTAATTTAGAGACAGGGATCTCACTAAGTTGCCCAGCCTGGCCTTGAATAATCTTCCCAGAGAGTTAGGATTATAGGCGTGTACCACCATGCTCAACTAGGTATTCCCTGTTACCCAACCTTTTTGTAAGCACTTAGCTATCACTTTTTCTGATCTTACTGTGTAATTTTTTTCTGAAGTCAGTCTTTATCTCCCTACACTAGACTGTAAGATCCAGGAGAGAAAGGACTGCGTGTTAATGCATCCCTGGCTGAAATGTCTACCTCCTAACAGTCAGTGTGTTAAGTTAGTGGTACTTAATGGCCTTCCTGATGCAAATTTACTAGGAAGAATTTTAAAATAATTGTTTTGGGTATAATTAAAGTCGTTGGCTTTAGGTAGAAGGAAAGATTGCTGCTGAAACAGCAATGTCATATTTATTTTTGCTCTGTTAATGGGTTAAGTCTTCTATAACCAGGTATATTATGATAATGTATAGAAGAGGCAGATACCTTTAGTTAAAAAAACTTTTAACCCTTTTTAACCCTTTAAACTTTTAAAATTGAGATTTGTCATATTTAAGGAAAAGTATAGTTTTTGAATTATCACAAAGTGAATGTTTGGTGTCTTCCTTAACTGATTAAAGCATGACAGAGTAACAGGGGCTTTGAAATCCCCTCACTCCACGGAGTGTCATTTCCAAATATCTTTGCTTTACTCACCCACGTATGGAGAACATTATGGTTGTTAAAAATTTGACTATATGTTGATTTATACTTTTGGCTCTCAAAACATCTTTATAGTCATATTTAATTTTGTGGATCAGGTAAAACATCACCTATGTGAAACATCAACTGTGAGACATCTCACTTAGAGAAGAAAGGTGTTACTGGTGTCCTGAGTGGAGGGGCTCATGGTTCAGGAAAGACAAAGGAATCATCCAAATGCAAAGCAGAGTCCAGTTATCTGTAATGTAGCTACAAAGGCAGTGGTTGGGGTATGTGGGGAGAAGATTAAGTCAACTGGAAGAGAGAAAGCCTTCACATGTTAGGCTTTAAACTGAACTTTAAGGTTATGAGAAAGGACATCCCCAGCAGGCAGCATCCTGGAGCAAAGAGATTGGGGATAGGTAACGGGGGAAGGTGCTGCAGCAGGAGTGCAATGCTATGTATAATGGTCATCTTTTAAAAACTTAATTGCTGTAGGTATTGTAGTTTTAAGTATAGTTTATTTAAATTTCTTTTCTTCCCAGGATACAAAAGATTTCTTTCTTCTGGAGAGTGGTAGAAAAAAGAAAGGCAAGATAAAGGGCAAAGGAAGCAAGTGGAAGAAAGAAGATCTTCGGGAAGTCGATGGAGAAATAGAAGCTGTCCTGCAAAAGAAAGGTGAGATGTGGTAGCAGTGGTTGTGTTTGAGAGAGGCATCTCTATGTTCGGAGTTACTTGAGGGACCTTTTGTGTGCAGATTACTGGAAAATATTTGTGTATCTAGTGGTCTTTTAATTGTGAGTTTATACTGAATCACTAATCTGTTCACCTTTTTGTTTACCAGCTAAAGCCAGGGGACTAGAATTGCAGATCTCCAGTGTAAAGTTTGAAGATGTTGGAGGCAATGATAAGACCTTAAAGGTTAGTTCAGAATTTTACCTAGAATAGGTATCTTGCTAATCTGTTATACCAACAAAGCCCACCCCTTTGTTTTATGAACTAGTGCAGAAAGGGAGACTTAGGTCTCGTATGTGATCTTGTTTTGGTGGTACTGATAGTTACAGTCTCTCCAGCTCTTTAGTGTCCATTTCATCTGGTTGACATGCTAGTTTGCACTACATCTATAAGGTAGACATTTTTACAGCTTAGAAAGTGGGAAATTACATTGTTTTGGTTTGGTTGTTTTGTTTGCGGCACTGGGGATCAAACTCAGGACCTTGTGCTTGCCAGGCAGGTGTTCGTGCCACTGAGCTATATCCCCAGCCTGGAATTTACATTGTTGAAGGTAATTACATAGACTGAAGGTAATTTAATACAGTATTTTTAGTACACCTGCTTTTTCACCATTGCCTATGATAGGTCTGGTATGACATACTCCAGTTTTCATGGCATGTCATAGGTCTGGTATGACATACTTCAGTTTCGTGGCATGTTGGTGCTCAAAAAGTTTCATATTTTGTGAAACTTAATTGTTGATACCAGAACTAGTATTCAAGCCTAAGCCTCAAGCCTGGGCTTTCTACTGTTTCCTCCTATAAAGAACAATGCATTCCACCTTGGTTCTTTCTGTTCTTCATGCTTTTTCCTTGCCAGGAAGTCTGCCAGATGCTTATACACATGCGTCATCCAGAGGTATACCATCACCTGGGCATCGTGCCCCCTCGAGGTGTTCTCCTTCATGGGCCACCTGGCTGTGGCAAGACATTGCTGGCACATGCAATTGCTGGGGTGAGACTGGCTGACAGGTTTTCTCTTTCACTACTTTTGTTGTTGCTATGTTTTGTGTTTTTTCTTGGTCAACTTCAGGCAGACCTGAGACTTTTGAAGAAGAGATTATGGTAAATGGAAATGGTCCCTCTTACTTAATTCTTTCATTCTCCTTTTTGTGGGATTTTTAGGTCAGTTACTGTATACATGAGAGAGATTGAGGAGGAAACAAAATAATAGTTTTAAACAATTCTTTTAACACAGCCTTTATGTTTTAGTTATTTCCCTTTAAAACAGTAGTTCTTAAGGGGAACACAATTTTTAAAATTCTAGTATTTCTATACAACTAAATTTATTCAAAATTTTTACTGTGTCATGTTTTTATACTTTTTAGTGTTAAAATGGTAATACAAGATACTTTACAAAATAAGGTTAGTGATTTATTTTAGACCTATTGGATTTTTTAGGAACTATTGGGTAGTAGAATGCAAATATCCCAGTAATTTGAGTTCATTGAGTAGCATATTACATTAATCATTAATAGAATATTGCCATGTGAAAGAACCATTTTTTAAAGGGGAACAAGTACAGAATGCTGTGTAGAGTTTTGAGACATCCAAGTTCAAGTTGGGGGCAAAGGTGTGGTTAAGAAAGTGAAATTTCAGGGTAGCCAGAATGGCTTGGTGCCGTGTGCACTGACGGAATTCTTGTAGCTTCCCTTTCCTTTTTTTCCCCCCTTTTTTTTGGTGGGCCTGGAAATTGAACACAGGCCTTCACCCTGAACTATTATATTCCTATTCCTTTTTATCTATTTTTATTTTGAGACAGGATCTCATTAAGTCATTAACACATTCCTGCACCGGTGGTACTTGCATGACTGTCCCATCGGGAGGCTTTTATCACCAGTGGTATAAACTGATCTAATTGCCTGTATCAATCTTTTGATTGGGCTGGGGATATAGGTCAGTGGAATAAGCGCCTGCCTAGCAAGCACAGGGTCCTGAGTTCGATCCCCAGTACCGCCAAAAAAAAAAAAAAATCTTTTGATTAATAAAATTTAAAAAGTCTATAAAGGATTGAATCTATTTATTCACTTGAATTTAAATAATTATTGCCCAATTATAAATTAATGCTATTCACGCCAATTAAAAATTACAATAATCAATAAATCATTAAAAGATATTCATATTCATGAATAGTTTATCAGTAATTCTCTAAATTTTAACATGGAAGTCTTATATGTACCTCTTTGCTGGTATAGAAAATATGCATTTTACAACTGCGGTACCATAGATTAGTTGTACTACAGTTTTTCTATACCATTTTATATGATGACTTGTGGTCTGCTAAGTCAATGTCTGTCTTTACATTATTGTAATCAAATGCCTCTGAGAGTGGTACAAGCTGCCTGATGGGACAGTCATATGTACTATTGGCGTGGTTCAAGGTAGAGTGATCAGATTCAAATCACCTAGTAGCAAGACATAAATTACAGCTCCATCTTGAGTGTGTTATTGTTGCTTGGACTAGGCTTGAACTTGTGATCCTCCTACCTCAGGCACCCAAAGTGCTGAGATTATTGGCCCTGATCCATGCTGGGGTTCTCTTCCTTAAAGAGCCTACCTTGAATAGTAATTGGCTGCTCTGTTTAGTGGTGGAGAAATGCAAGCAGGGGGTGTGGGAAACAACCTTGTCATTTCTGTCCAGTAATCAGATAACAGATATGATTGTTTTAGCTCAGTGTTAGGTCAGGGGAATCATATTTCCTGAAATTGACAGGTAACAGAGTTTTACAATGACATGTGTAAAGTGAAAAGAAATTCTCTACTTAATGTTTACATAAATAAATTGTTATATTTTTAAATATAACAAGTGTTTTTCACTTGGCCAGCTCACAAAGATGAAATTCCTATGGAAATCATTCATTTTTAAAATGTAATCTTAGCTGAGCATGGTGGTGCACTCATGTAATCCCAACCCTGGGGAGGCTGAGGTAAGAGGATCGCTTGAATTTAAGACCAACCTGGACCTCTACTCAGCAAAAAATAAACAAACAAAAAAGTAAAGAAGTGATTTTGGTTGAGGGCTGGGTAGAGAATTAGGAAGGAGGTTCACATTTGAATCTTTGGTCATGCTGTTACGTGTTTGTGCCCAGGAACTTGACCTGCCGATTCTGAAAGTGGCTGCTCCAGAGATTGTGTCAGGAGTTTCTGGGGAGTCTGAACAGAAGCTCAGGGACTTATTTGAACAAGCTGTGGTGAGTCAGCTAATGGCTACTGTCAGATTGTCAGATGTTACATGCTTTCTCTGATATAGTGTGTATTTGTTATCTCTTTCACTAACCCATTCTTTTATCATCATGGTGATTGGGTACACATGACAACTAAATATTTACAGTAGATTTAATGATACAGACTCTCGCATGAATAGCCTGTTTAATGTGAAGTTAGACATAAAGATGACTTGTACAAAGCTCTGGGCTGTCATACCCAGTAGTCACATTTTGAGTATATATCATCCTTAGGGTATTTTCATTCACTTTTACATTCTTTAATGTAGGTTTGACCAAACAGCTTCTAAGCACCATGAACACTGTTACATCTAGGCTTATTACATTATCAAAGAAACCATAAAAATGCCGGAATAAACACCTATTTGTATAATTGAAGCTAAATAAAGAAAATTCCCTTACTGAAGAAAGAAATTACGGATTGGATTTTATTCTAATTGTAATTCCTATTTCTGAAATTTGGCTCCTTTTTTTTGGCTTTTTTGTTATTAAAATTTGAAAGATGAGGTATCTTCAGTCATTTCTTGGCCTTTGGCTACAATCTAGTGGAAGTTTTACCTTTAGCACAGTGTAGTTGTTAAGCCTGTACTTTGTGTGAGAAAAGTAGGTTCAGATCCTGTGCTGTCATTGTGATGTTGGACAAGATATTTAACCGGTTCAGGCTGACTTTGAACTTATGGCAGTACTCCCAGATGCTAGGATTAGAGGCATATGCCACCATACTTAGCTTTTTTTTTTTAAGCATGGACATTGTTATGTTGGTAAAAATACTCATAACATTTGTAAGGGGCTAGGGATGTAGCTCAGCTGCTTAGCATCTGCCTGGCAAATGCAATGAGTTCAACTCCCGGTACCAAAAAATATACATATATATATATATTTGTAGTGAACTCAGGATTTCTGATTTAAATTTTTAAAACTTACTGTTTATATTCTGTAAGCTAGCAAATATACCTAATTTACAAAAGAATTTTAATAGACTTATAAAATATAGACCGATGAAAAGACAAGTATAATGGCCTACCTGTACCCTCTTACTGTTACCTTTTAAACTTCTTGGTCCACTTTAATATCAATCAGAACTAACACACAGGGTAATTTTTTCAGTGAATGATACTTGATCTTTAAAATGCTTAAAAAAAACCCATACATTTAACTGCCTCTGTATATGGAATGTAAATATGACGGTCTTTCTATTTTTAGACAAGTGCACCATGCATTGTTTTTATTGATGAAATTGATGCTATTACCCCCAAAAGAGAAGTTGCTTCAAAAGATATGGAACGAAGAATCGTAGCTCAGCTTCTATCCTGTATGGACGGTAAGTTTTAAATAATGAATTCATTTTTTAAAACAGTATAAGTCATATATGAAGATATAAAACAGTAAAAATCACAATGTAAAACATCTTTATAAAAGACTAAACCCGATTTAATTTGTAAAGTGCATCTTATCGTCATTTTTAATACATTCACCTACACATGTACTAACAAGATTGTTTCACTTTTTATGTTCTTCCATTGCACCATACACACTGTTCTCTAACTTACTTGTCCCTTAACAATATGTTTTGGAAATATTTCTGCAGTTTTTTACCTTTTTTAAACTGGTGCATGGTATCATTTAAGGTAGAAGCACCATACTGTATTTAAGCAGTCCCACACTGATGGATATTTAAGTTGTTTTCAATTTTTTTGCTTCAGGGGAATATCCATAAAAAGAGCCTTTCTGGTACACATGTATTTTTCTATAGTAAACAGTAGACGTTCAATGGATAATTGAAAATTACCTGTTTTAAATTTTATGAGAAGCAGGATATGGTGGCCCAAGCCCGTAATCCCTGTGCTTGGGCAGGCTGATGCAAGAGGATTATTGTGAGTTCAAGGCCAGCCTGGGTTACATGGTGAGATAGTCCCAAAAAAGAAAAAAAAAGTTTTGTTTTTGTTTATTTTTTTTAATAGCAAAGGGTAAGTGTCTTCCATAAAGAGTTTGCAGTTTACATTTCCACCATACAAGTCTCCCTTTTTACAGATTCTTCGCAGTACTCAATGTTCCAATTATTTTTAACTTGTACCAATGTGTTTGTTGAATTTGCATTTCCCTGATTACCATTGTGGTTATGCATCTTTCTATATTTCTTTGGTTGATTGTATCATCTTCGAAATCTCTTCTCTTTATCCCTTTCCCAGTGCTGTATTGAATTGTCTTTTAGAAACTGCCTGGGGGTTGAGTATGTAGCTGAGGGGCAGAATACTTGCTTACCAAGCACCACTAGACTTGAAGGAGTACTTTTAGCATTTTACTAATTTTCTCCCTGTCTGTAACTACAATTACTAAGAATCAGAAATTACTGTACTCCTGGGTTTATCTATACCCCTGGACTCTCGCCTTGGGAAGACGTATAGCTGCCTCAGACTATACTATAACATACATGGGTATATACAAACTGCCATGGTCAGAGGTGGAAAAGCACATATGCTCACAGCGGACCGCCCAACTCCACCCCGTCGCCATGCCAGGAGTACAGGTATTATCACAGGGAAGATGACTGATTGAGTGGTAGGGCAACAGAGATGAGGGAGGAGAAAAACTGAATGATCAAATGGGCCATCATCTGTGTAACTGAGTAACAAAGGTGAAGGTAACATTATGTAGGACAGCATCCAGAGCTAATTCCCTTCTGTGTTCTCTATAATTCTGTATTTCCTCAATTGTTTTTGTATTAACAAAAGTGAAGATAACTTTATATTACACAACATCCAGTGCAAATTCCTTAGTATCTTCTCTATAATTTGGTATTTCCTTTAATGTTTTTGTGTTAACTAATATGAAGATAACATTATGTAATACAACATCCAGTGGTTAATTCCCTACTATATTCTGTATAATTTTGTATTTTCTGTGTTGTTTATGGCTTATTCTGGTTCATATGTCTCCATTCTTATTTTATTTTATTTTTTTGCGGTACTGGGGATCGAACTCAGGACCCTGCGCTTGCTAGGCAAGTGCTTATTCCACTGAGCTATATCCCCAGCCCTATGTCCTCATTCTTTCGTCTTTAAAATAAAATAAAAAAAAAAGAATCAGAAATTTTGACATTAAGATTCTACCTTCTTTGAAATTCTTACCTGCTTTTCTTTGTACATTTTGAAGTAGCACATACTGTGTTTTTTCTGCCATTTTCAAGTTGCTTATTCTATTGTTTTTATTTGCTGCAGTGTGACTGAGGGCTGTATTCTGAGAAGAGCTTTTCATGGCTTTTTTGCTAAAGAATGAAGGAGATAAAATCTTCATGTTTTTTTAAAATGTTTTTTTAAAATTTTTGTTTCTGAGTTATTTTGTTTTTAGACAAGGTATTGCTATGTAGTTTAGGCTGGGTTTGAACTCACTATATGTGGCTCAGGGAAGCCTTGAACACATGGCAGTCCTGCCTCAGCCTCCCATGTACTGGGATTACACACTTAATGTACTGGGCTCGCACCACCATACCTGGCTAAATCCTCATGATGTACTTAGCATTTTATTAGCATTAATTAGCATTTTAAACTTCCCTGCTGTTTAATCCTGGTTCAAATAAGAAAAATAACATTTAGGAGAGAGAAATTTTAAGCCTTACATTCTGTCCTAAAATATCTTAAGATGAAGTCAAAACATCTCAGACCCTTGTACCTGTGTCTCACTATTGGGCATCCCTCTGAAACATACTCCATTTGCCCCAGACTCCCTGTTGTTGGCTGTGTACCTTGCCCAGACATGTCACACATGCTCCGGCCTCCATGGTTTTACACATTCTGTGTAGAATGTCACTACCCTGCCTCTTTGCTTATTAAAGTCACTTTCACCTTTCAGACTTTTCTGAAATGTTATTTCCCCCTTATTTCTCTGTTGCGGTTCATAATATTTTCCTTGACTTTTGGCAGTAAACAGTACCTATCATTGTACTTCACAGCATTTGTTTTACACCTTGTTTTCCTATATATATTTAATATTTCTCAGGAGATTATAATTGCTAAGAACAAAGTTGGTATTTTGTCTTCCCCATACTTTTTACATGTTAGACATATGTTAGTGTTTTATATGTATACTTAAATTACAGCTATTGAAATGTGCAGTACTTTCTCAGTATTAAGTGATTTTTATATAAATATCATTGCCCTTAGTCAGGTGTTTTGTTCACCTTTCATCTGTGACTGGTTCTTACAGATCTGAATAACGTGGCTGCTACCGCTCAAGTCCTAGTCATTGGAGCTACAAACCGACCAGACTCGTTAGACCCTGCTTTGAGACGTGCAGGAAGATTCGACCGAGAAATTTGCCTAGGTATCCCAGATGAAGCTTCCAGGGAAAGGTATATTCTTATTGAACGATATCATATTGCTCTTATTTCATTATCTAGAAATACTGTGTAGCCTTTTTTGTCCGTGATACTGATTTGTTGTTGTTGTTGTTGTTTTTTGAGACAGTCTCATGCAGTCCAAGCTGGCCTTGAGCTCATTTGGCAGCCTAGGCTGATCTCAAACTTGGCAACAATCCTCCTTCCTTAGCCTCTGAGTGCTGGGATTACAGGCATGTGCCACCATACCCAGCAATGAGACTGATTTGGAAAGGAAAAAGTCCACATTACATTAATGCTTAAAGAAAGCAACTTGCCAGGCATGGTGCCTCACGCCTGTAATCCCAGCACTTGGGAGGCTGAGGCAGGAAGAGTATCACGAGTTTGAGATCAGCCTGAGCTACAAAGTGAGCTCAAGGCCCGTCTGAACTGCACAGCAAGACCCGGCCTCAAAGAGAAAAAGAAAAAAAAACTTACTCGTCAATAAGGTAATTGATAATAGGACTTAGGTACCCACACCTGTAGGTCTGATCTTGCTAGCAGTGGCTTGTGGATTTTGGGTTTTAGTGGGCCCTCCAGTTGGGGGCAGTGTCTGGAGCCATGCAGTAGAGCAGTGCTGCCTGGGCCACAGTGGGCAGGTTCTCGTCAGCATGTTTTAGCCTCTGCACTAGCCTAAGACCATGGGTCAGTGAGAGAGTTGGATGGTGTGTTTGCTGTAAGATCAGCCTTTTTTAGTAATTGGGGTTGAATATCCAGAGAGCAAATAGATGTCCACCAATAAAAAAAATGACAGCATAATAAAAAATATATCAGGAAGGACTGTTCAGGGAGAAGAAATCTGGTGAGAAATATTCTGAAATACCACATTTGTAATGGCTTTTTCCTTAACTTCATGACCCTAAAGTTTGCTGGAATCACCAGTCACTTTTAGGAACAGTGGTAAATGAAGGAAAGAAACAGTCATAGGGACAGCGAGTGGTGAGGCGGAGAAAGTGATTAGAAGTCCTGTGGGTAGAGGACAAAGCTTTTCAGTCCCTGGTCAGCCGGCTGCAGAGCAGAGATAGGGTGTTGGAAGAGCCTGGTCGCAGAGAGCTGTTCAGTCCATGGCTGCCAGGAAGCAGAGCGCAAAGGGAGGAAGCAGGAAGGAGGCCCTTCCAGGTCACGTGTTCAGTGACCAGGCCCTTCCAAGCAGTTCCAAACTGGAAAGGTGAGAGCTGGCGACACTTTAGATATAAACTGTAACAGAACACTCCCCAGCTTAGGGCAGCGAGAAGCACAGGGAAAGGCAGAGGCCCGAAGAGTGGGCTGGGGACAGGGTGTCGTCCACAGGGTGGTGCTCCTAAGACCCACTTCCCTCAGCCATATCCCAGCTCCTAGGAGCCCCGTCAGCCAAGAACTCAGCAGTGGTCAGCCCCTCGTGATCTGATGGCTTCTCGGTGGTCATTGCCTGGCCTTTGGAGGGCAGTTCAGATCTAAACCAGAGCAGAAGGTACACCCGTATGCCTGCCGGTCCTCCCGTGCTCTCCTGGCTGTGCTTCCAGAGGAGGCCGGGGAGGCGGGGGGAGAGTGCCCGTGGGGTTTGTGCTTACTTTTCTTGTTCTTTTTAGACCATAGTAGGAAGAGAATGCTGTTTATTTTCTGTAAGCCATTTTTCATAGAAAAACTTTTCAGTATTCCTGTATAGAAGGAAATTAAGATTTGTTGTTTGGAAATAGGTCTGTAGTGAAACCTATTCTTGGTTCTTATTAAAGTCAGTGAATTATTTTTCTTCTGTCAGTCATATTTATCTGCTTCTATTGTGTTTACTTCCTTAACCCCAGATAATTTTTTTGTATTTGTTAGCTTGACATTTGAAAATACTATTTTTTCCTACAATTTGGAAATTTCAAAGTGCATTGACTTATTTCCTTGGTTTATAAAATCACAGTGTGTAAATAAACACTGTATACTTAGTATGGATCATCCATTTTTCTAAGTGCTTTGCATGTGCACATTTACAACCACACCCTATTGTACAGCACGTTTCACATGTGGGCAAACAGGCTCGGGCAAAATTACTGACTCAGGTTACATAGAGCCTGGCTTCAGACTTTCTATCTTGAACTTCAAGTTCTTATTAAATACATCTTAGAGATTGTTCAAGGTATTCTTTTAATAATTATTTAGAAATTTCATTGACATACCAGGTTGCTGTTGGGTTGAACAAAATTTTTCATACATGCCGGATAGGGATAAATAGGTGAAGATAAAGTTTGGAGAATTGACTACCCTAATATAAAATTGGATGTTAAAGTGTGCATCAAGGTAGCATTTGGCTGTAAGTAGAATTAATCGTTTGAGTATGGGTGCAAGTTTTCATTTTGGGGAGATGTCCATTTACTTTATTTTGGGGCGTGTACTGGAAATGGAACTCAGGACCTTGCGCTTGCCAGACAGGCACTTAAGCAGCTGGGCTATCTCCTGAGCCTTTAATCTACTTTTAAAATGCTCCTACAGGCTATTTATTTGTCTCCTCTGTAATAATTAATAAAACTTAAATTTTTAATAAATTTGCCTCTGTGTTGCTCACAAGACAGCATAGTTCCCAGCACATGATATCCACCATTATCCTTTATGGGATAAGGTCAGACAGGTAATATAGTAATTTAATTTAACAGTTTTTTGTTTTGTTTTGTTTTTTGTCTTTTTGAGACAGGGTCTTGCTGTGCAGTTCAGACTGGCCTTGAGCTCACTTTGTAGTCAAGGCTGGCCTCGAACTTGCAATGATCCTCCTGCTTCAGCCTCCCAAGTGCTGGGATTACAGGCATGCACCACCACGCCTGGCTAATTTAACAGTTGTTGAATGGTTTGTTTTTTGTTTTTTGTTTTTTTCCCGGTACTGGGGATCGAACTCAGGACCCTGCGCTTGCTAGGCAAGCGCTTATTCCACTGAGCTATATCCCCAGCCCTGTTGAATGGTTAATGTATAGCTTTGATCTTGTACTTCTTGTTATGATGCAATCAACAGTTTAGTACACATGAAGAACTGCAAATAAATATATTTGGTGACTTGCTGTACTGTTGGGCCAGGAATTTGAAATGTTTTCTTTGTCCTTTCTACAGAATACTTCAGACTTTGTGCCGAAGACTCAGACTTCCTGAAACATTTAATTTTTGTCACTTAGCACACCTGACGCCAGGTTTTGTTGGTGCCGATCTGATGGCACTTTGCCGAGAAGCAGCCGTGCGTGCAGTGAACAGGGCCCTGCTGAAACTGCAGAGGCAGCAAAGGATAGACCCTGAGGGTGAAGGTGGCCAGGGGGAAAGGCTGGAAACTGAGCCCCCTTCTGAAACACAGGTGCTTTTGACTGTTCTGTATATGGTTTTCCATATAAGTAAATGTGGTAGAGTTGAGGTTTAGTCCTTTACAGAACAGTTTGCCACCTCCTGTTAGGGCACTGGTATTTAGGTAAGTTTTCTGGTTAAGTAAACTGGGGTAGTTCCCCCGCTACAGTCAGTTCTGGCTATAGTAGGCCCTTTGCCAGTCTATAAGCTCGCCATTTAATTTTTATGCAGTTTGTACAAGTGCTTCCAACTACTATATAATTTGTTATGTGTAATCTTGTGAAGGAAGTAGTGTTTTTCCTTTTTTTTTTTATTATCATCGAAGACACCAAGTTTACAAGGTTGTGACTTTCCTACATTTATATAAGCTGTACAGAGCGCTTAAAGCCAGGTCTTCTGTTTTCAAATTATTTGGTTTTCCCTTTGAAGGCAGCATTATTTCTGTTAATAATAATAACAATAAACTCATTCCTTTTATATTGCATATAAATTAGGTTTTTGTTTTGTTTTGTTTTGTTTTTCTTGAGGTAAGATTTTGCTAGGTAATTCAGCCAGGCCTTGAACTCAATTGGTATCCTAGGCTGGCCTCAGACTTCTGGCAATCCTCTGGACTGAGCCTCCTAAGTGCTGGGATTATAGGCTTGCACCACCACAGCCGACAAATTAGGAGTTTTAAAACAATGTTTTAAATTGAATTATACTATTTTCTTGTTATGCAGCAGAACTTTTATTCTGAAAAGGAGGTGTAGTTTGAGTTTACTGCGAAATCTGTTTTAGTCAATTCCACACTTAGTAGGACAGAGGGCAACTGCCGAAGGTGGAGCATCACATTTCTGTGGTTCAAAACTAACATAAGAGCGCAGAGGAGGTTGGTTTTGTAGCACAGAAATGTGATGCTCCGCTTCCTGCAGCTGCCTTTTGATTCATGAAACAAAGCAGTTTGTGGTTATAGTTTGAGAGTTACACGTACCTGTATTTTGTAATCTGAGTAACTACTTTAAGATAACAATAGGCAATATATTAACGATTGTTAATCCCCTTAAAAAAGCAATTCAGACTACACCACATAATGAAGCACCATACTTGAACACAAAAACATATAGTACAATAGTACAGATGAAAAGTCACCTAGGATATTTATGAGCACAGCTTCACTACTACTAACTAAAAGACAAGAGCTCTGTTACCAATGTGAAGGGAGTAATCTTGAAACACACAGACACAAAATATATCCCCTTGCTTTATAGTTCTTGCCACTGTCTGAAGCAGTTCTGAAAGTACTCTTCCATGTCTTTAGTTGCAGCGATCCTCCTGTCCCACCCTCTCAAGTGTTAGAATCACAGGCATGCTCCACCATGCCTGGCCAACCTGTAACTTTTAAACAAACTTTGTGATTTAGGAAATGTTTCCTCTCAATTGTTCCCTTTAAGGATGAATTGCCAAGGCTGCTGGGGTTGCTAAGAAATCAAGACCCCCTCTCAGAAGAACAGATGCGAGGACTGTGCATTGAACTGAATGACTTCATTGTTGCCCTTTCCTCAGTCCAACCTTCTGCCAAAAGAGAAGGCTTTGTCACTGTTCCTAATGTAACCTGGGCAGATATTGGTGCCCTGGAAGATATTAGAGAAGAGCTCACCATGGCAATACTGGTAGGTGTATCAGTTGCTGCTGTTGTTGGCATATGCAAGGACCTAAGGACCAGAGATGAGATTACCTGTGTGCTCACCAGATCATAAGTCCAAACTATATGGCTATATGTGGTCTTTTTCCAATGAGGTGCTAGTTCCTCATGACTCAAGTCGGGGATAGGGATCGCCTGGTACCCAGGCCTTCCCTTTCAGAGGGCAGGGAGCTACAGTAGAGTGGAGCTCGTTCAGGCTTTGCCAGGAAACAATTTGCCAGTGCCGTCGGTATTGAGAATGTTTGTCTGGAGGTGAGTGCGAGCAGGCGGTGTAATATGGCCACGTCGGCTGAGTCAGGGTTTTATTTCTGGTTCTTTCCAGGCTCCAGTACGTAACCCAGACCAGTTCAAGGCTCTTGGCCTGGTGACTCCAGCTGGAGTCCTCCTTGCTGGTCCTCCTGGCTGTGGGAAAACTCTGCTGGCAAAGGTACAGTTTATGTTCAACTCTGTTTTACTTGTTAATTTTAAGCAGAATAGTGTGAATTTATATCTACATTTTACACTGAGATAAATGTTTTACATAACAATTTTCTTCAGGAAAATTCCCATTTTTTAAACAGCAATAGTCATTGAAAATCCCATCAGTTTTAGCAATGTAGTTATTTCTGTGTATTCTAGCTTTTTAATGAGTATTGTTACATGGTTATAGTTTGCAGCTGATCTTCATTCATGCTTTGGTACAATTATTATAACTTAAGTATTTCCCCTACAATTATTTTTAAATTACTTTTTCACCATAGAAAATATAAGTAAGCAGAAGAGAAAGGCATTATTTATAAATCTTCCTATTTTTATGTACTGCCAACTACTGCTTGATTTGTTATCAGTCTTTCCAGATACATTGTGTGCATATGTGTCAAGATGATATACATAACCAAGCACGGTGGCCCACACCTGTAACTTCAGTGCTCTGAGAAGCAGAGGCAGGAGGGTCACAAATTTGCACAGCCCAGGCGACTTAGTGACTTGTTGAAAACAAAACAAAAAAGGGCTGGGGATGCAGCTTGTTTTGAAGGCCCTAGATTTAGTCCCCACTAGGAAAAAAAGAAAAAGACTGTATGCACAATAATACATTTGTGACTCTTTTTCAGAGATAGGGTCTCATTATGACATTCAGGGTGGCCTTGAATTTCCTGTGTAGCCCAGGTTAGCCTCAAGCTTTTGGTTGCTCTGCCTCAGCCTCATTCAGTGCTGGGGTTACAGGTGTGCGCCTCCACACTGTCTCCATGGAGTGGCTTGTGGAGGGCACAACATGCAGGCCTATCATTGGCTCACCAGCATTTGCTGTACCCATCTTTGCCAGACAGTGTTGGAGGTGCTAAGGATAAGCTAGTGAGCAAGGCGTGCCTCTTGAAATTTTCTGTTTGGAAGAAAGCGGCAGTAACCAAGCCAAATGGTAAAATTGTAGATTTGGCTAAGTTTTGATAGAGTGTTTCGATCAGCCAGTTGGGAGGTGGCTTCTTTGGGAGTGTTATTTACAGGGTAGTGACATCCAAACAGTATTGGAGGACCAGCGAGCCCCATAAAGAAGCAGGGAAAGAAGGTGGAGGGAAGAGCACTTAGGGAAGACTTGAGGTTGTATATTATACATAGTAATCCTTCCGTGCCCATGGGAAACTGGTATAGAGTATGAGGCAAGAATGTAGGGGCATGAACGTGGTCGAAGTATGTTACATGGATGTGAAGAACTGCCAAAAAGAAACCCATTTACCTGTATTAACAAAAAGGAAGAAAGAAAAGAAAAGCCCTGAGGTGGGAAGCACCGAGGGAGTTTGAGAACTGGAGAAGGAACCTGAGTCAAACTGAGGAGGAGCTGTCAGTCCCAAGGTATCGTGAACCATGGTAGACACATCACGTGGCACCTGAGGATAGGTAGGACTTGTACAGCAAGGGATCTGCTTTGCATTTTCAAGGTGTGCTCTGATTGGTGTGTCAAGAATCATCTGGGAGAGAGCACGAATGAAAGGAAACCCCTTAAGGGCTTCTTTCCTGTCCAGGCAAAAGAGGAGTGTAGTCTGGATGAAAGTGGCGGTGTATGGTGTGGTGGCACAGGCCTGTAATTCTAGTACTCAGGAGGCTGAGGTAGAAGGATTATTGGGAGTTCAAGACCAGCCTGGGCTACAAAGTGAGCTCAGGCCAGCCTGAACTGCATAACAAGGCCCTGTCTCAAAAAGACCAGAGAGAGAGAGAGAGAGAGAGACAGACACAGAGAGACAGAGAGAGACAGAGACAGAGACAGACAGAGAGAAAGAAAGACGGAAAGAAAGAAAGAAAGAAAGAAAGACAAAGAGAGAAAGACAGAAAGGAAGGAAGGAAAGAAAGAAAGAAAAGTAAGTAAGTGGTGGTGTAAGGAGAAACAGAAAAGGTATCAGACCCACCTGCATGTGAGCATTAGGACTGAGTGGGTTGACAGGACCAGGCAGAGAGTCTGAGGTTGCTGCAGAAAGCACAAGTACCCAGTGAGGTGGAACAAATGGGTCTGAGGTCAGAGGGAACTGGGAGGGTGAGCCAAGAGTCCTGTTAGCAAAAGATGTGTTTGAGTACCTCTGCAGTCCACATGGAGTGGCACAGGGTGTGTTGGGCTGGAGCTGAGATACCAGGTGCTGGGGACAGAAAGGGTTCTGTCCCATTGGATTTTGTTACTATATTTATAGTTATTTTTTGTGGTGCTGGGATCAAACTCAGGGTTCTACACATACTGACCAAGTGCTCTACCAGTGAGCTGCATCCCCAGCTCCTACTCTGGTTATTTTTAAATTCTCAGATTTTATTTAGGTTTCATCTCTGCATACAGATTATAGTTCTTTTTTTTTTTTTTTTTGCGGTACTGGGGATCGAACTCAGGACCCTGCGCTTGCTAGGCAAGCGCTTATTCCACTGAGCTATATCCCCAGCCCCCAGATTATAGTTCTTAAACTCCTCCAGACTTACATGTTTCTCAGTATTGACCCTTCGTAAACTGATTATGTTTTAGAATCTTGGTTTGTAGATATAAACGAATGATTACATTCATTGCACAGAGCATTTCTTTAGTTCTGTGTCTCATTGGAATCCCAGGCTGGAGTTACAAATGTATTTCCAGTGCTGTAAAGCATGCTTTTTATCAATAAGATACTTACATAAGTATTTTGTCATTCCCATTTGATTTAATTCCTGTCTTAGCGATTATAAGCCAACATTTACTTCCTTTGACTTTTCATTTCTCCTTTATCTCTTTTCCTTCTAGAAGCAAAAATAACTATATAACACAAGAAAAAAGGATTTAAAACTCCTGTTATTACTTTGTTATATATTTGTTTTATGTCTGTGTTTTCTCTTGTTAGGCTGTGGCAAATGAGTCTGGACTAAATTTTATATCTGTGAAGGGCCCTGAGTTACTAAATATGGTAAGTTGTGGTATTAGCCATTATTTTAATTAGGAAAAATAATGATCTTTCAAATTACAGGGTAATATTCTCAGATCTTGGAACAATTGTGGTATTTTGATAGACTCACTGCTGTAGTTGAAGAGATTGAGCTTTGCTCTGCTGTATTACTTGTGGTGTTTCTGCACCTGCAAAGTAGAAATAATTCATTACTATTTTTACTAACATTTTAACGTGTTTACTCTGCACCATGTATTTGTCAAAAACTGCCATACATTATTGTGGAACAGCCCTGTGAAGTATGAGCTATTCTCTCCTCTAGTACAATGGTGAGGAAACCTTAGTGTGGAGAGGCTCAGTAACTTGCCGGAATGTCAGGTAGGAAGTGACATGGTGGAACTGAGACCAGTCCACATGGCCTGGCTCCTGATATGCTCACTTTGTCCTGTTGTGTGGCTCAGATGCGTTAAATTTTCGCTCTGTATTTAACGGTTCATATTTTGTCACTACTTGTTGCACTCTTGCTGTACCCCAAGGAGAAATGGTGGCAGAATGGGGAAAAGACAGACAAGAGACAAAAAGCTGGGTCAGGTGGAGATCCTCTCATGAGCTGAGAAGATCTGCCCAAGAACAGTAGAGCTTTTATGTATACGCTCGAGAGGTTGATATTAATTTCAGCCTCTCTGCTCAGCAATCAGTTTAGCTGTAGCAGCTAGTTCACGTGCTTCGAGGAGCTGCCATGTTCTCAGACTGGCTTTGTCCAGCACACAGAATTACTTTCCAGCTTTAGCCACTCCCAACAATATTTCAAATTAGAAAGACTTAAGTGTATGTTTGTAATCCTAGCAGTCTGGGAGGCTGAGGCAGGAGGATCGCAACTTCAAGGCCAGCCTCATCTAGCTGACTTAGCAAGAACCTATCTCAAAATTTAGGGAGTGGGGGCAGCTAAGGATGTATTTTTTTCTATATTTACTGTATACATAATTATTTCTATATAATATGTATTTTTTTTTTTTGGTGGTACTGGGGATCGAACTCAGGACCCTGCGCTTCCTAGGCAAGCGCTTATTCCACTGAGCTATATCCCCAGCCCTATTTCTATATAATATGTATTTAAAGTAATGAAACTTATAAGACAGTTGAAAATTTGAGTGTTGGATATTTTACATTTATATTTATATATGTGCGTGTGTGTGTATTTTTTTTTACTTTTTTTTTGTGTGTGTGGTAGTCATGGTGAGGATAAAACAACAGGGCCTTGTACACATTAAGAATACACTTTACCACTGAGGAACGTGCACAGCCCCAAGTAAATAATTTTTTAAGTGTGATGATGATGTTACATTATAATAATTATTTTTCAGAGATAATGAAATATTTACAAATGAAATCTAGTATCTAAGATTTACTTCAAAAGAAGAAAGAAGGAAAGAGAATCAGGGAGATAGAGGGCCCGGTTGGTTGGTTGAGTTGGTAATAAATGAAGCCGGGGTGGTAGATACACATGGGCTCACGCACTACCGTGTTTACAGTTATGTTTGGAACTGTGTTACATGAGTAGTTGTATTCTTCTGCAGGGTGGTTTGGTTGTTATTTTTGTTGGATTTTTATATTTATCTTTGTTGCTACATTTCCTTCGAATTTACTGATATTCTGTTTGGTGAGTCATTGAATGAGTATAACCACATTTTTTAAAAATCAAGTTTTTTCTTGATTTTTTTCCTTATATTTATGTTGAACATTGTATTCATGTATCCTTGATATTTATAGGATTTTTGCCTATAAAGTATACAGAATACCTATAAGTGGAATTTTAGACGATACATAGTTTCGAAACTACTAGGTATTAAAAAAAAATTAAAATTAAAATTAAAAAAAAAAAAGAAACTAGGTATTGCAATCTTTTTTCATGAAATAGTTGTATAAGATTTTTTCACATTCTCATAGCACTAATGGCATCAGATTGTTACTTTTTTTGCCAGTGGGATGAGTATGCAATTTTAACTCCCCATTGTATTCTGGTTTGCTTTTTCGGGGTCAGTAGAGGAATAAATCTGGACAAGTCTAGAGTGACTCCTGAGATACCGATTAGATGATCTGACCAGGGAGAGACATAGACATCTTGGGGTTAGGAAATGAATTTGTTCTAGGACATTTTAAAGAGCCATTTGAAAATGTCCTGTCCTGCAGATGGTAGGGAATCAGTCTGGAGCTCTGAGGAGAGTTGGGAGTCAATACCAGCTAAGTAGTACCTAAAATTTTGGAAATGGGTGAACAAGTTCTGCTAGAACCAGTATTGGGGGCCATCAGCAACCCTGAGGATGTCGATAATTCAGGAAAAAGAAGCAAGAGCTGGAAAGGGGACCAAAAGTGGTCTCCTGAGTGTCTCAGCCCCCAAACCAAAACTATCAAAGTGACCAGAGAGTGTGCAAGGAACTGCAAGGAGAGCTCTGCATTTGGTGAGTCCAAGAGAACATTGTCAGTAGTGGGCCTTGCCAAAACCAGATCATAATGGCTGGAAACTGAATGGCTTGTAAAGAAGGATGTTAACAGTGGGGTCTTAACTTGAAGTGCGGGCCAAGAAGAGATTTTCTTTAATTTGCTTATTGTTAATCACTATTACATTGTTTGAGATTAAATTGCTTTTAACCTGCCCTTTTGAAACTTTACCTTGCCCTTAATTAAATTTTCTTTCATTTGATCATTTGTGTTTCTATATCCAGTGTCCTTCCAGTTTTACTGATTGCCCTCCTCCATCCCTATCCCTGCCTGAAACTCCTATCAATTCACCATTACCAGCTTTCCTTTAGAATGTGTACTAGCTGGGCGTGGAGGCACATGCCTGCAGTACTAGCTCTCAGGAAGCGGGGAAAGGAGGATCGTTGGGAGTTTGAGGCCAGTGAATGAATGAATGAATGAATCAAATAAATACTGTATTTTGTTTCACCATTTCAAATATAGTTTTTGCTGGGGTAGATTTCTAAGGAAAATCAGTGTACAATATTTACACTGTGCAAGATGTTGAGAGAGAAAACTTTGTAAAAGATATTACTTCAACTACCCAAGCACTTTATACTATAATGAAAGTAGAAGAGCTCAAATGTTATGGTATAAAATATTATACAAGGAAAGTACGTATTAATAGGAAAAATAATTGGTGAGGGTCTTTTAGAATGTAAGAAGAAATGTCTGGAGACAGATTAGGAGCCTGAGGCAGGAGGATCACCTTGATATCAAGGCCAGCCTGGGCTACACAGTGAGTCCAAGACCATCAATGTCATATATGATGTTAGGTCGTCGCCTTGATTTTTTTTTTTTTTTTTTTTTTTTTGAGACAGTCTTGCTGTTTAGTACAGGCTGCCGTTAATGTCCTATGTAGCCCAGGCAGGCCTTAAACGTTTGATGAACCTCCTGCCTAAGTCTCCCCAGTACTGGGATTATAGGTGTGCACCATCACATCTGGCTTTTCCTATGATTATTACAGTCATATAGTCATTAAATAATTTCATAATAGTTTAGAATAATTGGTATTATAAAGATGATTTGGGGATCCTGCCTTAGTTTAAGAAATAACTGCTTTTTCTTAGTCAAGTAGCTTGAAATTTTACAAGAATAATTTCTTAATGCCCAGCTAAAAACTGAAGCCATGTCATTATTACATATAATTTGTCATAGTACTTAGTCCTGACACTGGTCCTAGTGTTTTATGTTTGGATTTAGATTTTATCATATCCATTAATAAAATATGTAAGATGCCTGATTGGTTCACTTTGAATCTTCTGCTGTATGACGAATACTAGAAATAAGAATGGGTTGGTAATTTGCTTTGTATACATTAAAATACTGTGGAATTAATAAAAATTGCTATACATGTAAGGCATAAGTTCTGTGAATCACAAGAGAACTATGGGAGTTTTTGAGCTAGAGAGGGTCTTATATCTGGTCTTCATTTTATGAAGAGGAAATTTGTAATAAGCTTACATAGTGGTTAATTATACTGAGTTGAACCATACACAATTAGTTACTTTTATATTAATAATGGTTCAGTATCAGTACTTACGTATGGTTTAATACGTGATGGACTCTGACATCTAAATGTGATTTAAAACTAGTTTTACTACTATTAGCCCTGAATCTCAAGGTTCATTTGTACATTTTATTTGTTCTTTGTGTGTGTTTAGTATGTTGGTGAGAGTGAACGAGCTGTGCGACAGGTTTTTCAGCGAGCCAAGAATTCGGCACCATGTGTGATTTTCTTTGATGAAATGGACGCATTGTGTCCTCGAAGGTCAGACAGAGAGGTAAATATTACAGATTGGTAGTTTTTCTTAATAGTGTATTTATTTGCAATTCGAGGGATTGTACCCAGGGCCTTCACCCTGGGTGCCCCGCCTTTGTTAAATTTTTAAGCAGGCCTTGCTAAATTTCATAGGCTAGGCTCAAAATTTGTCCTCCTGCCTCAGCCTCCCAGAGTGCTGGGATTAGAAGTGTGTACAATCACACTGGCTTATTTATAGAGGTTTTTACGTGTCATAAACCTTTTATAGGTTCCTAATCGGGTACTAATTATAAAGTCATTCCTTGAGAGTATGATGATTCTTTGAATGAAGAGACCTAGTAATCTGAAACCAGAGCTCAGAGATAAGTTTTCTAATTTGCCTATGTCATGTATTGTTTTGGTTGTTTAATGTTTTAGTGATCCTGATTTACATAAATGAGTAATTGGGAATGGAAGTGATAGTAATTTTGAATACTTGGCCTTATAATCTTGTAGTTTTATATCTTTCAGTTAAAGTTCTTGATACAGGCAAAATATACTTTAAGATATTAAGCACTCAAATTAGGGATAGGTTATTAGCTTTAAAACCTAGTGTCACTGCTTTCTGGGGAAGATACTTACTTGCATTGTGCAGCACTTGCACCAACCCCATTTCTTAAATACTTTGGTACAGAGAGCGCAGAAACAGTTGCTATCGGGAGTACTGTTAAGTAGAGATTTGAAGCATAACATTAAGAATGTATCACCTTCAGGGAACAGATGAACATGACTATTTAATAAGTACCCCCGAAACTTTTCATAATTTAATTATAAATGTTACGAGGGCTGCTCTTCAATTGTGAAATATTAATTTCGTCCCTTATTTCCCTTAAAATCTTCAAAAACATTCAAAAGTTGCAAAAACAAAACTGATTAAAATAAATGGGACTCACATGATAGCAATTTTGTCTCCCTAGCATCACAGTCCACACCATCATGGTCTTCTGTTTGGCATTTCTTCTCTGATAGTGATGTCACTGGTGGTGGCAGAGATTCTTCCATGGCTCCCTATCCTATTCAGAAGTCTCCTGTGGAGTCTGGGGCAGAGCATTGCACTTTGCTTTGTCCAGCTGGTTGGGCATAGTGTGTCTAGGTTTTACTCCTTATTTCCTTCTTTTGCTGTAAATAAACCCTTCACTTTCCCGTAGTTCAGCCTCTGTCTGTCTTAGTTTGCTTGTCTAGGCTGTGAATAACAGCAGGATTACAGGAGGTCTGCTTATAACAATGTACGGCCATAGTGCCTTCCTGTAGAGCAACCTCATGAATGTTTATAGTTAACCTTTGTTCTTAAAAAAGGAGATAAGATCTCGCTATTTGCCCAGGTTGAACCTGTGGTCTTCTTGCCTCAAGCCTCTGGAATGTCAGGGACTTCACCACTGTGCCTGGCCATTGTTAGTTACCTCTTGACAAAAGCCTTCATTCAAGTTAGCAAATACATTATTTGTACAGGAAAAAGAAAGGTTTTTTTCTCCATTTAGTGTACGTGCTGCCAAAGGAAGCACTTTTCTTCTCCTTTTGTATGGAAGGCTGATGGAAGTAGATTTGTTTTTCTTTTAGGCTGGCGCAAGTGTCCGGGTAGTGAATCAGCTCCTTACAGAGATGGATGGTCTGGAAGCGCGTCAGCAGGTTTTTATCATGGCAGCCACTAACAGGCCAGGTAAGAAAGAGCATCTCAGAGACTGATGGCAAACTTGGAGCTTTTGTGCAGTATAATTTCACACATTATAGCAAAGAGAGAATAAGTGGGGGCAATACCTTTTTGGCTCATGAGTTCAAGTGAAGCTTTGTTAAAGTTTTGTGTAAGCTGTAGTAAAAAGCATACTGCTGACTTTGTGTGTGTGTGTGTGTCAGTACTCAGAAAGTTTTCTTGTTGTCAGAGAGCACTAGTCACACACATTTCTGATCCCGAAAGTATGTTTGGCTTGCGGTTTCTCTCAGGCTTATAATGACTCTTCACTGACTCTCAACTGTATCTGCAAGGTAGATTTTTAAGATTTTATAGTGGAGCCATGCGCTATATCTGTCTTTAACTGTGATTTATACCTGTTTTAAAACTCATGCGTTCTATGTGGGACAGAAAAAAGCTCATGGATTCCAGAGTAGCTGGGTGTGGTGGCACGGCCTATAATCCAAGTACTCAGGAAGCTGAGGCCAGAGTATCACCATGAGTTCAGTGCCGGCCTGAATCTCACAGTGAGACCTTGTCTCAAAGAAACGGGGAAAACAAAATTCAAACATGCTCAGTGTTGCTCTTCTTTTGAATCAGAAATTCTCTTCTTAGTGCTTAATACTTTGCCCTACACATGACCCGCTCTTTCATAGCTGATTTTGTTGTGATGTTTCTGGTTAACTGTCCTAGTAATGATGTGGTTGCTTAAAGGGATCTGCCAGTTTTAAAGCTGGTATAATTTTTCGTTTCATGTAAGTTACTTAGATGAATTACTTGCATTCTATTTTATAATGAAAAAAACGGATAATTGTTAGTGGTGGTGAACCTATGGCATACAATGTCGTGCCACAGGAGGTACATATAGCTCTTCTCTGTTGGTGCTCGGGCCAAGGTGCCCCCATGTTGGCCCATCAGCTGAAGGCTCAGGTTGAATTAATTACAGCGTTGGCACTTTGGGATAAACAGGTTGGTTTGGGGTTGCAGTTTGGGCGCTCAGTCTCTAAAAGGTTCGCTGTCACAATTAGGGTTTATAGTTTGGATTCTGATAGTAACAAATACTGCCCCTGGAATCTGATGAATGGGTTTGAGCTTGAGCTGTAGCTCCTGTGTCTTAGTAGCTGGTCTAATACCAGCTGATAGAACCGAGACCCACACGGAACCAGACCAGACCTGACACGAGAAAAGCCTTTATTGGGGCGGGAGTAGCAGGCTGCCTAGCAGACCAAGGCAGCCCCCAAGCTGAGCAAAGCGTGGGCTTTTTAAACTCTTTTTCAGGGTGGTTGTCGGTGGGCCAGAACAGTCCGAGCAGGGGTAGGTTGTTCGCAGGCCAGAACCACCCGAGCCAGGTGAAATGTTGTTGATCAGAGTCCTGCCAGAGCCGATGAGGGTGGGGTTGGGTTTTGTAGCCAAGGGGGACTGAAGTGGAACAGGTAAGGGAAGGAAAGAGATACTGAGAGTTAAAGTTTTCCCACAAGGGGGCTGGCTGCCTTGTGACTTACCACTAGCTAGGTGGACTACTTTCATGTTGACATTGTAAAGTTACGAGTCAGTCCTGTGAAGTCTGTGCCCACTTGACAGCCAGCACAAACGGAGTTCTCACAACACAACTCTCAGCCCTCAGGACAGCGGCCTCCTCAGGGTTAGTTTTATTACAAAGGGTATGCGTAGGGTCCGGAGCTTTCAGCACATCCGTGTGTTCAGCAGCGGGAAGTGGATCAGGCTTTGGGGTCTGGAGTTTGCTCTGGGTTTGCACCGAGTAGATAATGTTTGGTTAGCTCGCTGGCCTCATGATTGAGTTCAGTCTCTCCCCAGGGACGCTCTGAATGACCGTGTTTGCTCCCTTGTTAGAACCGTTAGTCACCGCTCGGAAGCTACCTGGGAAATCATCCTGAGCTAGCTCATTGGCACAGCAAAGTCACCCTTGTCACTCAGAAAATTCAAGTATCCTGAGGTTCTTTACAGAAACCGTTGGCAAAAACTAGCTATATTTTTTATTATATGACAGTGACCATGTGCCTATATTACTTAATCTTATTGACATCTAAAGATAATAATACCTAATTGCAGATTTGTCACAAAGGTTAATTAATGTTGGCATGTGTCTGCGACACAGATGGTAAAGAGCAGGCAGCTTCAGTGATTATCCTGGGAATGAACAGTTGCAGTATTTGTAGTGACAGTAGTCATTAGGTCATGACACCATAGTGTTATCCTGGAAGAAATCTTAACAGTCCCTCAAATTTGGACAGAATCACATCCTATCTTTTCTTAGCAGACAGATGTTTTCTATCAAATTGTGAAAAAAGATAGTCTTTTGTCTCCAGGAATAGATAGGCTATTCAGTCTTTAATGATACTATTTTTTAGTGATTGTTTATTGTACACTTTGTTTTTCAGTTTAATCTGAGTAGATTAAAGGATAATAGGTCCTTCCATATCACTAAAATTGCTTTAAATTTCCTTCAAAACATTCACATCCTCACAGGTTTCTTGCTCTGATCGCTTAACTTATCCTGGAATATTTAGTCTCTAGACTCTCAGTTGTGAAGCCGTCACTGGATGTAGCTATTAGTGTTTGAACTGTGTGAAGAATGGCAGATGAATCAAAACCTATGCTTTGTCCTTTCCTATGCATGTGTGTATCATCTTCCTTTCTGCTGTACCTCACTCATCGCTTTGAGTGATGTTGATAGCTACATGTGGGGAAATACACACAAAGATGGTCTAGATCTGTTTATGTTCGTACTCATTTGACAGTTCTTTTGCTTGTCACATTGTTTTGATTTTAGGGTTTTTTTGATGTTGAGAACTTGATCCCAGGGCTTCATGCATGCTGGGAAAGCACTCTACCACTGAGCTACATGCCCAGCTTTTTAGTTTTGTTTAGACACCAAGCCTTGTTGCCCAGGCTGGCCTCAAACTTGTGATCCTTTTGCTTCAGCCTTTGGGGTAGCTAGGAGTGTGCCCACCGTGCCTAGCATTATATTGTTTTTGATTGTCTATAACCTACTTTATGCTTAGCTTTTTAAATTTTTTGGTTTTTTGTGATGCTAAGTATTGTGCGTACTAGGCATGTGCTCTAGCACTGTGTCACACCCCAGGCCCATGCTTAGCCTTAAGAAATGCTTTTTTGCTGATATTCTGCTTGGCTGTTGCTGAGTAGCAGTTTTTGCTTTGTGCACAGTTTTGAAGGTCAGGAATCTAGAAAGGGCTCATCTGGGTGGTTCACTGCTAATCCCCACAGTGGTAGCTGCAGTCACTGCACCTCAGGATCTACTTCCAGCATATCTGGTGCCTTGTGATCCTTTATAGTTCTCTCCTGTGTCTAATTACTATTTCTCAAGGCAGAGATGAAGGTGGAAGAAGTTTTCACGCCTCTTAAATGCCCAGCAGAAGAGGTGAATTGTTGGCTAGGGCAGTGACATAAATACCCAGATTCCAAAGTAGGGGAAATAGGAGTTTGAAACTTCAGTGAGGATGCAGAGAAACTGAAGGTGTTGTACCATTATTGATGGGAATGTAAAGTGGCATATTTTTACATTTTAAAGTGGTCATTTTTTAAGTTTTTGTACCTATATTTTTCTTTCAACGTGTTTTTTTATTGTACAAGTTATATATCTATCATACAGTTTGTGTTGTTGCTCAGTTCTGTACAGTATTCTCCACTGAAAGTTTTCCTCTTTCTTTCATCAAATACTTACTGAGCTTTAACGGTATGCCTGGTACTCTTGATCTTGGAAATTCAGAGCTCCGTTCAGAAAGTTCTTTTCTTGCATATATTCTGCTGTGCTGCCATGGAACAGGCCATTAGGGTGAGTGGTAATAGACAAACATCATCAAATAAAATAGAATGTGGCAGGAAGAGAGTGACTTCTGCATAGCAAAGGGATGCTATTTTAGACACCGCATTCCTGGAAAAGCTTAAGAAAAAAATGACGTGACCATAAACACAAATGGTGGAAAAGGCTGAGAGAAGAGCATTCCAGGTAGGGAGCAGATGAAAAGGGTAAAGACGCCGGGATGGGACAGGTTGGCCTCTTGCAGAGTAGGGCAGAAGGCCTGTGCTTACGCAGGGTAGCTTGTTGGGGCAGTGGTGGGGAGTGAGGGCTCTTCAACCCACAATTGAAGTGTATCCACCTGATGTTTTCAGTGGTGCTATAATGGGTCTGGTTTTCTTTTGTAATGTGAAACTTCTTGGTTTTTAACTTTGTATTGTGAGATAATAATAAATTCATAAGAAATTATGAAAGTAGCACTTGGAAGTTTCACGTGCTAATTTGCCTCAACTATTACATTTCACATACCTGGTATAATGTCAAAACTAGGATGTAGACCTTTGCGTAGTGTGCTGCTTTAGCGTATGTGTGGATCTGTGTCATCGCTCTGCAGTCAAGACACAGCTGCCTCGTCGTCAGCGTTGTGTGTGCTTGCTCTCTAGTGACACCTGCCTCCTCTTCTGCTCTCAACCGTGAAGTAAAAGTCCTCATAGATAGGAGGACTTGGTATTGACAGATGTCCGTTTTGCCCAACTAATCTATAGATTTGAATCAGTCCTAATCAAAATTCAATAAATTCTTTTGTGGATATTGACTTTCTAAAGTTAATAAGAAAAAGCATGGGGCTGGGGATATAGCTTAGTGGCATAAGCGCCTGCCTACAAGCGCAAGGTCCTGAGTTCGATCCCTGGTACTGCAAAAAATAAGAAGAAAAAGGATAAAAGAAAAACACAGAAAAAGAAAAAACAGTCAGGATATCCAGCACAATATTTGAGGAGGACAGATATAGAGAATTGAGATTGTTGAACTTTAAGAATGAATTATGGGACTTCCGGGAAGATGGCGACCGGGTAGGCAGCAGAGAGAGAACCTCCCAGAGGATTACCACCCAAACAATGAAATATAACAATATGAAGACAGAAATAAGGACTTCCGGGAAGAAGACGACCAGCCGAGAGAGCGAGTGTGGAGGGAAGAACGGCTTCAGCTCCTGAACCCGACAGAGAACGCGCTACTGGGACA